>BJCM01241973.1:0-10526 GCA_018326385.1 Flaveria bidentis | reverse complement strand
CGGTGATGCTGGAGGTGGGTGGTGGGTGGAAGAGGCGGTGAAGAAGATGGATGAAGATGAGATGTTTAGAGGTGAATTGGTTAAAGGTGATTTATATATAAGGTGATTTGCAGAGATGGTTTTTGTGTCAGTCAGACACCGAATCAACCAACCAAGTTTCAGTCAGACGCATACCCAGTCAGAACATCTAACTGGGTCAGCTTCTGACTCAGTCAGATCTTACTGAGTCAGTGTAATCAAACAGCCCCTTAGTCGGTTCGACATAGAGAATGCAACGGTTGTTAGGACTCCACTTGACACGAACCACGATGTGGCACCCGACGAAAATGGTGATCTGGTAGATGCCACCATGTACCGAGGAATGATCGGATCTCTAATATACCTCACAGCCTCTCATCTTGATATTATGTACGCCACATGTCTCTGTTCCAGATATCAGGCTAAACCAAAAGTGAATCATCTATCTTTAGTTATCTGAAGGGTACTCCAACACTCGGGTTGTGGTATCCTCATGATGATGACTTTGAGCTTACAGCGTATAGTGACTCGGACTATGGTGGTTGCAAGATGAATTACAAGTCAACATCAGCGGGATGTCAGTTCTTTGGAAGATGCTTAGTCACTTGGTAGTGTAAGAAGCAGACATCGGTTGCTCTGTCAACATGTGAAGTTGAATATGTTGATGCTGCAAGTTGTTGTTCACAAATTATTTGGATACAACAATAAATACGAGACTACGGTTTGCAATTTTCTAACACCCCTATCTTTGTTGATAATTCTGCTGCAATTGTTGTCACTAAAAATCCGGTCCAACATCCAAAAACTAAGCACATCGGTATTATATATCACTTTATACGTGACTATTTTGAAAAACAATTAATCGATGTTGTTAAAATTAATACGGATTTTCAATGCGCCAACCTCTACACAAAAGCTTTTAACAAACCTTGGTTTTTATATCTTCTGGAGGTCAATGGCGTGAAAAAGAAAAGTATTGTGATTCTAGAAGAGTCGAGTTCTTAGTCTGCCAAATTTTTCCTTATGGTTTTAATTTTATTTTCCGGTGTTTAAAAATCCAAAAACTCAAAAACATTTTTGTTTTTAGAATTTTAAGGGGAGAACAATTTAGTTTCAGTATTTAAATTAGTTTCAATATTTAATTACATAAAAAAACGAGGGTGGGCAAATAAGCTGAAAGCATAGAAATTAAATCTGTGATATTGATTCAACAATTATGGAAAATGATAGTGCATAGGGATCAAATTGTTTGGGACATCAAAAGGATCAAAATGCTATATTCAAATTACAAGTCTAAGAAGTCTAAGAAAAAGAAAAGAAAAATGATAGTAAACTAGTCTGCTACTGAGGTAACATAGAGATAGTAGGCCTAGGGGTTGCTAGTTCATTATATAATGTGTCGGTAGATTCAACACAACAGATTGGTGAATCAAATTTAAACTAATTTGTTCAACTTGTTGTGGTTCTCACCGTATCCCGGTTAACACAATCAACCCATTTCCAATAAGGGGTGATGAGCAAAATAAACGCCACAAATGTGTGCGGATGACCATAAAAATGAGTAAAGCACATGGAAAAATTGTTAAGCGCAATCAAGCTAATGACTAATGTTGTTGGTGCGTTATGTGCAAAAGAAAAAATTTGCTCTAACAAGAAGATAGGTTGTGTGCCTCTCTGATGTGTGATGGCACTGACTTGAGGATAAGCATAACCTAAATATTCTAGAATTCATTGTTGTTTGCGCCTCTCTGTTGTGCGATGGCACTGACCTGAGGCTTGGCATCTCTTTGAAAGCTCTTAGATTAGTTTCTTTTTGTCTAATACCCATAGACCGCTCAAAAATCTCCTGAGGAATGTTGATTACCATATAAGTGTGGGATCCACAAATGCTTTTTGAAATAATATAACCTAACTTATCACCAATGTGAGTAAAAAGTCTGTGTATGGATTTAAGTGGACAAATATGCTGACAATCATCATGGCGGCAACTCTCGACGGTCAAAATCATTGTGTGAATCTAATAGCTCTAGTATGATTTCCTGAAAGTGCTATTGACTCTTAGACAAATGAGAATCTAGTATCAAAGTACAAATAAAAGGGTCCCAAATGATTATGATATACATGTATGATTCCATATGAATCTTTCCAGATATGATAAAATTAATTTGAAGTTGTTCTGCTCATGAAGAAAAATCGGTTGGATGATTTCTAAAAGGTTTCAATTCACCTCAAACCAAAAACACAAAAATATGTCTTGTTTTTGTTTTAATTCAAATTGTTTTCGGATTTCGTTATCTTCTTTGCGTCGATGTCGGACTATATAACTAGATGAACTCTGTGAATCACAAATTAAAAGGATCACATCTAAGGTGATCAAATGATTTTCTGTTAAAAGGATCACGTTTGAGGTGATCAAATGATTTTCAATTAAAAGGGTCATGTCTGAGATGATCATTGGTCATAATGTTATAAATCAAAAGTTAAATTTTGAGTGTATGGAAATGTATGAAGTCAAACTCATAAGTATGAGCCAACCGTACAATTGAATCATAAGTATAAGCCAATCGCATGATTGAATCAAAAGTATTAACCAATCGCACGATTGAATCATAAGTATGAGCCAATCACACGATTAGAGCATGAGTATGGGTCAATTATTCGATTGGATCACAAGAATAAACCAATCGTACGACTGGATGAAGGAGTCTAAGTCAGTCGCACGGCTGAACCCCAGGCGCACAAATGAATCATGCACATGGGTCCAGTCGCACGACTGAAACTTAAAACAGTATAAAAAAGGGGGTCAGTCGGTCGTATTCCTTACCACCCTTCAAAACTCCCAAAAACCGCCTAATACTAGATACTCTGCCCAAATTTTTGATTATTGTGATTTGCCTCCGATTGTGATACTAACCGATTTCTATTCATCTTTAGGTACTTTGAAACTGAAAACAAATCAAAAGAATGGATTAATCAAACCCATAATGACCAAAAATGATTAAAATTAAGAACCAGGACAATACATTAAAATAGACCACTTAAATAGACATAAACGTTGATTTGAATGACACTAAGTGCTATTTTGAGTCCCTGCAAACCTAATGAATCTAAACACGAAGTGTATTGTAACGTTTTGACAAAGATTCACAATTATGGTGTCGAACAGAGCAAGATGTGAATAGACAATCCATATGAACCTCAGTCGCACAATTGAGCCAGGCGCATGATTCAATCGCATGAGTGAATCAATTGATGACTCAGTCGCACAACTGACTCAACCGCATGGCATAGCATACGACTAAGTTCAGTCATAGGCTAAATCATATGACTGAACTCAGTCGCAAGCTCAATTGTACGACTGAACTCAGACCCATGGTTCAATCGCACGATTGAACCAGCTGATCAAAATCAGCAAAAATTCAATTGTTATCTGTTATATACAAATCTAATGTATATGTTTCTTGTGTTGCAGCAATATGGCTGAGAGATGGACTATGAGCACTAAGCACAACATCTGTGCTCATCTAGATGTTGCATCTCGGAATGCTTTTGAGTTCACTAGGATTATTGCCTTCTGGCGTAGTTCGAGGATCTACAAGGCCATTTCTACTCCATGCACTCCATACAGATCTATTCAGCATGTTTTCTAGGAAAGTGCCATTGTGGACAGGTCCGTTGAGCCCCACTGTATCCGGAGCTCTATCTAGGACAAAACATTGAGATCCATGAAGACGACTTGAGGAGAGTCTTGGATTTGGGGGAAGACGGAGTCCATCCAACCAAGCTGCATCCCCTGACTATTCGTGGATGCTTTCTGAGGATCAAGTATGCTGGTGACATCAATGTCAGCGTACTAAACAAGAGCAACATGTGCCCCCAGTTCAAGTATTTGGCATATGTGATCCTCAAGTGCATAGCCTCCAGGCATGGAGGATTTGATGAGATGTCCGACCAAATCCAGAATGCATACGTTGCACTGGTACGGAACCACCCGTTCAGTTTCTCTCGCATGCTCTTCCCGTACTTGATAGATAACAGTGAGGCCAAGGGAAAGGAAGGCTTTTGTATGTATCCAAGGTTCTTGCAGATGATCATAGACGAGAAGCTTCCTCTTTTTCCTAAGGAGAAGGATGATGTTGTTATGTTAGAGGTGATGGATGACACCACTTTGGGGAGGATGAAGGTGTATCGGGGGAAGCAGGTGAAACCCCTTGTTAGGAGACTGTTTGGCCATCTGGCCAATGAGGATTATGTGGCGCCCTCTCGTAAGAAGTGGCGTCACGATGACAGTGATTATGATGTTGAGCCCATAGTGGTTCCTACTGATGAAGAGGATGATGACGATAATGACCTTGATGATGGTCAAGGTGGTGGAGATGCTGGCCCCAGTCAATCACGGGCAATTGAGACGTCTACTATATCTCCACCACCTCCACACAGTACTTTAGTTGCACTTGGTGGATCTAAGCAGGCTGCTTTCCACCAGGATTTCTTGTTAGATGAAGAAGATGGGTCTGATGATTAGCCTCTCACCAAGAGATTCGGGAGTCAGGTTGTGGCTACCGAGAAGGGGAAAGAGGCGGTTGGTGGACGCCAAGCTGGGTCTAAGGGTGGTGATACTGATGTCACATATCCAACATACACACCCGACTAGCCGATCAGCTCAGGGGGAGCCCCTATAGCCAAGGGTTCCAAGAAGAAGAGGATGGCCCATCCCTATGGCAAGAAGGTTAAGAGACAGAGAATTACCTTGATCAATTCTTCCACCACCACAGCCACTGCCACCGCCACAACCACTACCACCACCACAGCCATAGCCACTACCACAACCACTCTGACAGCCACTGCCACCACTACTGTTCCCCACACTACCACCTCTACTGCAACTGACACTCCCACCATCACTCATACATTCCCACCTACCTCACCCACAATACCCAAATCACTTCCACCACAATCCACTTCCATTCCTACTCCCTTCTACACCACATCCACCGTTACACCAACTACTCACCAAGCCGACACATCCACCCAATTCCCACCTACATAGGGCTCTACTCTACCCACTGTTGGGTTAGAGGAATAGTTGTGAGCCTCAACAGACTAGTGCTAAAGTTGCTAGCTAGAGATGATCTGAGAGCCAACCAGATGAACCTGCTGATGGTGGTCAATACCGCCCAAGGCAAGCAGATTGCACAGCTGACAGAGAAGAACGCTGCTTATGAGAGAGCGTTAGTTAGAGCTCACCATGCACCGAAGGCTTAAAATGAGCTTGTGATGGCATCTGTCAAGAGGATAGAGGGGTTAGAGAAGAACAAAAAACTAATGTTGAGATTCAAGGGAACAAAGGGTGAGCCCCTAAAGATTAAGGATGATGGAGATGATGGTGAAGATGATGAGGATGAGTTGACAGATGATGAGTCAGAAGAAGATGATGATGATGAGGAAGCTAGACCAAGTGGAAAGGGAAAAGGAGATGATAAGGATGAGGATGAGGATCAAGAAGGCGATGCCTCTACATCAGCCTCAAGTCAAGCATCATAGGAGAGGCGCTCCAAAAGAGTCGCGTCCTCCGCAGCTCCAGCTGAAGAAACACATGATCAGGGAAATAGCGAAGCTCCACAGGCTGATGATTATGATGTTCTTGTCAAAGATGAGCAGCTTGCTGAAATGTTTAGACTAAATCTAGATGAGCTTGTCAAAGATGCTCCAGAAGTAGATGTTTTGAGTGATGAGGAGCTACAAGGGGTGGATGAGATTGAGATTGAAGATGTCACATCAGATTACTATCCACAGTACACTGACCCTGAGGGCAACGTTATCCTAGACTTGGGTGAAACTTTTGGTAGTGATACTTTTGTGAAGCTGGCTGAGATAGAGAAAGAAAAAGTGAAGGATGAAAGTAAAGCCCAAGTTATAGATGCTAATGTTGATCTAAAGAAAGCCGAATGGGTAGCTTGTATATCAGATATGAAGGCCCAACGTGCACCTCCAAAGCTGAATGCCTACACCAAACTGTACAGAGTCAAGAAACATTAGAAAGTGTCATGCAAGATCATCAATTAGGCTTATTTTGAAGATTTGGATGTATATGCTATGAAAAGAGAGAAGGGGGTTGAGTACTTTAGATATCCACATGATTTGAAGACTCTTCCTGATTTTAAGCTAAACGGATTGGCATGTTTAGACCTTTTGTATGCCCACCCAAGGAAGATGTCGGGTTGGTTTGAGAAATCATTAAAGAAAGAATACCACACTAGATGGGTCAACTTTAGACCCCAACAATCTAAGCGGTTCATTCATAAGACTAAAGTTGATCCTATATCTGGAAGGCCTAAGATGGTGTTGAAGTGGAGTCCCCCACGCACAATGTCAGAGATTCCTTTATGGGAGATGCCTCAGGACTTCACTCCACACTTCAAATGGTGGTATTATGACTGGAGGATGGGGGAGCGGTCATAGTTTTGAATAGAGAAGGGAAGATAGAGACTATTAGTGTATTTGACCCAATGTGGCTTACCAACTTATCTGCTGAAGATGTCTACACTCTATACAAGTGGCCATTGTTCTATGACACGCAAGATATTGTACAAGCTCTACAATTCCAACATGTTATACGACTCTGCTTCTCATTTGAGATACACGCGGGAGTCACCGGAGAAGAGAAGTACAAGAAATTCCAAGAGCATGTGAAGAATGTTTGAAAATAGGATAAACTAGGTCCAAGGAGGATTTTGTTGATACATTATGTTCCAAGTTTATGTTCTTAATGTAAAAGTCTTTTATTTCTTACACATGTGTAATGTAATGACTAAATGAAATATGATATGAAGTTTGATGTTTATTTGTCTTTGAATATTTCATATTATTATTGTATTTGGTATAATTCATATGTATGAACATTATATATAGGTTTGAGGTTGTTGTACATGGTCTAAGTCAATAATGATTAAAAAATGTGTTCAACTTAGTCGGGTGGTTATCATGCTAATGGACCATACTTATGGATCATACACACGAATGAATCATGCTTATGGACCAGTTGCACGACTAAACCAGGAAACTAGATCAGTCGTATGACTGAGACATAAGATTGATTCAGTTGCACAAATGAACCTTCAGTCATGCGTATTAATCAACCGTATGAGTCAGTCGCACGACTGAACCATGCTAATGGTTCAGTCGTACGAATAAAAACTAGAAACCTATAAATACCACATAATTCATGGAAAAACAAAGACTTCAAATATTCAAAAACCCTAGCCGTCTAGAGCATCCTAAACAGCCAATCCAACTTCATGGTTCGTTCCCGATCGATTTCTAATCAATTCTTAATGTTTGTTTTATTGTTAGATCAATCGGGTTGTCATTCTCACTGATTGAATCGCCAATCAAATAGGATTCTACACTATTTGATCTGGTCTCACGCAGAATCCGTTAGTACTCCGTACGAAAACGGTCCTAACAAACCGAAACTAAAACTGAAATATTGAAAGGGGGATGGTGAAGAAAGCATATAGTATAACTAGAATTTATTTATTAATTATTAAATCAATATAATGAAAATATAAGATATAAAGACCTTTAAAATAATGAATACAAACAAACATAACTGAATACAAAACCAAACGTTCACGAACATAAATGAATAAATATAACATTTGTTCAAGTTTTGTTCCTTTAACTTAACCAACAACATTTCTTATTCGTGTTCATTCCATAATAAACAAACTTCCTGGTGTATGGTTTAGGAATAGTTCTCAAAATATTCGTTTTGTTTATGGCCCTAACAAATTATAGTTGTAACTTGGTGGCTAAGGACAGGATTAGGTGTAGCCACGTGTGAAGCATGACAAGGATATTCTTACGGATTATAATATAGGTCCTTACGGACTGTTAGATCAAAGCGGTTTAAGAGAAGCACCTGTGATGTGACATGTGCTAGTGACTCACCAAATTACGGCTTATGGACTGTAATATCCTCAATCTTAAAGCTCGTATTAGAAGTCTATTTTAGGTGTTTTTAGCCACGCTTAGTCTACAAGTATCTAAGAAATGTCAGGTAAAGTTTCACATGGTTTAAGTGCATTCAAATAATCGTTTAGCGTTAGTTACTTGTAATAGTAAACTAGACTTGTTACTGTGTGTTCCCGATATGAATGGGAACAATGAGCTTGGATCTTATGATTCATGTTGATGATAACAATACTTGAATGATTCGATGCTAAAATAATAATAATAATAATGAAAATGATGAACACAAACGTGTTTAATGTTTGATGTTTATTGATATGTTGTTGAAATCATCATCCATGAAGGATGATGATATGATGTTGTTGGTGATGGACCTAATTCACCCTAACAAGTGATGAATTATTCACCCTTTAAAATGATAATATATGTTAATATTTATACTAGTTTAGAAATTAAAATAATTACAAAATAAACCCTAGACTAATATTTTTGTTGCTTTTGTTCTTCAAGTCTTCAACTTCAATAATATTGAAAATCTTCAATTTTTCCAAAGGTAGAATACCTAACAATACTCCCACTAAATTATAGATTTCTGATGTGAATTGAAGCTTGATTTTGATTCTGTTGAATAGTTATTCAAAGCTAAGAAATTTGTTGTTGATGCAAAAGCTAGGTCTTCAGAACTTTGGTACAACTATATTATGTAACTCGATGTCACATTTTTTTTGTTGATGAGAGCCCGAATACGAACCCCGATTTTGTTTTGTTGAACATAAGCCCAATCTTCAACACTTAAGCCCAAGTCCAACTGTTGTTTTTGTTTAATGATGGAACCCAAGTAACAAACCCAATTGTGTTCATGAGCCCATATTCCATGAATTCATTCACAACCCTAGTTTGCCAACCTACTTTGGCTGAGAAAGTCCACCTACGGCAGCCCCTTCCCTTTCTTTCGCAAACCCTAATTAGGAAGCCCTAATTCGGCAGCCCTAATTCGCAAGCAGCCTTAATCAGCAGCCAAATTTGGCAGCCACATTCTCATTCGCAAGCAACCCTAATCGACAGCCCCTTCCAATAGATCGCAACCTTAATTGGCAGCCTCCTATCATTCGCAAAAGCTGCCTACGGCTGCCCCTTTCATTCGCAAGCAATCTGTAGCTTTTTGATCCTTGAGGTAGCCTCTTTCATTCGCTTTCTTGCAAGATCAGCATCGGATCTTGTATTGTTGAATTAATTGTTGATGAAATTGCTATTGTAGCATTATGTTGATGAATCCAAATCATTGGATTCTCATGAAGAACACACTATCTTTTTCTCCAAGTTTTCTTCTGATCTTCAATAATTTTAGCAATCTAACCATGAAATCTCATCAAAATCAATATGAATCCATCAACTCCGGCTCTGATACCAATTGTGTTCCCAATATGAACGGGAACAATGAGCTTGGATCTTAGGATTCATATTGATGATAACAAAACTTGAAATTTCAATGCTAAAATAATAATAATAATGAAAATGATGAACACAAACATGTTTAATGTTTGATGTTTATTGATATGTTATTGAAATCATCATCCATGAAGGATGATGATATGTTATTGTTGGTGATGGACCTAATTCACCCTAACAAATGGTGAATTATTCATCCTTTACAATGATAATATATGTTAATATTTATACCAGTCTAGCAATTACAATAATTACAAAATAAACCCTAGACTAATATTTTTGTTGCTTTTGTTCTTCAAGTCTTCAACTTCAATAATATCGAAAATCTTCAATTTCTTTAAAGGTAGAATACCCAACAGTTATAATATATGTATGTTGGATATGGTAGATACATGCTATACAGGACTACTCTATATTTAAGGTGAGTTAATAGTCGAGATACATACATTTTCATATTTGTGAATCCGGGTACATAGGCTAACAATAAAGAACATAAAAATAAGGTATATGAAAATGTTCAAATATGTGTGTACGGAAATGAGCTCATACATAAGTAGATTAAATTTTGGGAAAAAATTTTGAATGTTATATTAGCTCACTCTCATTTTTCGATTTTCGTATGATTTGTTTAAATGATGTATCTCAGGTGAAACATCAAGAATGTAACACCCGGATATTTAAAAAAAAGACAATAAAGGAATAATAAAAGTAGGAAATGCGAATTTAACCCAAGTTGAAGGGTTAAAAGTGTCAAAAGAACAAAAGGTACAAAAAGTTGGTGTAAAAGGTGGGCATGGCCGCCCACCCTCCCATCACAACCTTTTCATACGATTTTTAGAGAGAGAAAGAGGAGAACATTCGGGTCTTTGAAGAAGAACAAGAAAAAAGCCGGATTTCAGGGTAAGAATTCGAGGATTCATGTGTTTTTGTTGAGTTCTGGTTTCGGTTATGTGCTTATGTATGTTGTATGTTCGGTTGTGTGTGTGTTTTTGGTGGGTTTAGGTGTTCGAACTCTTTTACAGTCGGGTTTGAAGAAGTCTTGCCCGAGAGTTGTCAAAGGTGAGTTCTAGATCCCCCATGTTACA
>BJCM01241971.1:0-10901 GCA_018326385.1 Flaveria bidentis | reverse complement strand
AATTATCTTCCAAACTTTAACACTTTTGCACCAACTTTAGGCCATCTACACATAATAATAATATATAAGTAATATTTATTATAAAGAAACAATAAACCTATTAAAGTAATATAAACTAATAAAAACTAAATAAAACTAAGTAAAAACCATATAAAACATGATAAAAACGTAAGAATAAAAGCCGTGTTTTACAACACATCAGTTTACCTGCTAACTGAAAATGTATAAAAGTCAGCGTTGCTGAGTGAGTTCTAGTTTTAAAAGTAATAAAATGCTTTATGTAAGGTATACAAATGAAAATACTCTTTTTGTGAAATTTCATCTCTTTATACGTGAGCACGCGTTAACTATACAATCAGATAATGCTTCTTCTCTTTACTGTATGCCTTGTTTATTCTGTATTCTTTTATCTTTATCTTTCACTGTCTATATGGACCAATGAGCAATACCCTAAACTATATGCGCAAGGGAAACTGGTGTTGGGCCCTCTGGTACCTCAATGGGCTCTAATTACTGTATATAAGGCCAGCCCAGTCACCTAGGGTACGCTGCAAAGGTCCGCCAATCTCAATTGACTGGCCCCGTGTGCATAATAGGGTAGCTAACCCTCATCACAGTTGAGCTAACGACAACATGGTCGTGCACCTCCTATAAGCTTGCAAGACTTGTTAACATTTTATTTAAGTTCCACTTCTCTTCTTCATTGCTCTTTCGCTTTATTATTATTAGTAATACTTTACGTTACGATAATAAACACACCACGTAAAGTCATACACCAATAGTAATAATAATACGGAATAATCATAAAACAATTATAATCATGCATAAAAGTAAGCATTAATAAGCCCTAGTCAAACCTTGGTCAAAACCCTAATAGCACAGACTCCCAAAAATTTCGTAATTAATTCTAAGTGTTTAGCCGCACTAATACTATTTGGGCGCATGAGCCTTGTTTGGGCGTTTCATCACTATGCAGGCGCATCAGCCAACACTTAACCGCTTTAACACTTAGGCACATGAACTATTCAGGCGCATGGGCTATTCACACGTATGGACACTATTGGGGCGCATGAACACTTAGGTGCATGGGCCATTCGGTCACATGGATACTTAGGCGCATGGGTCATTCGGTCGCATGGACACTATTAGGGCCAATTAGTCGCCCGACTAATATTCTAGGCGCATGAGGGTACTGTTTGGGCGCATGAGTTACACTTAAAACATTTCTAAGGCATTTCCAGGCGCATGAGCCTTATTTAGGCGCATGAACCTTTTTCTCAACATGTTTCTAGGATATTTTCGAACCCAAACATCAAGCCTATTTGTTCTAAGCTTACCAAGGTCATTCTAAGCATGAACAACATAATAACACCTAATGAACATCATCAAACATGCATAATACATACGGGTATACATACATCAACATTGTAAAATCGTTTAAATACATTTTCAACCCCAAAGAGTTTAAAACAAGTAAAAACCGGGGTCTAGAAACTCACCAAGTGCAACTTTGGGTGTATCTTCCTTTAACCCGTATGCGAATGAGCTCTAACACCTAGAAACCCACCAAACACACACACAAACACATAACCATATAATCGAGACAAAACCTATCATGAACACTTAGAAACTTCGAATTATTACCTGTAATTCAACCTTCTTCTTCTTCCTTTTCAACACGAAAATTTTCTGCTCTCACCCTCTCTAGAACCGAATGAAAAGGTGAAAAGTAACATGGTGTGGGAGGCCATGTTGCTTTTGTACCAACTTTTATTCTTTTTGTCCTTTTGACACTTTTAACCCCTCAACTTGGGTTAAATTGCATTTCATACTTTTATTCTTCATTTCTTATCTTTCTTTTAAAAGAATAACCGGGTGTTACATAAATTGATGTACAATTCCTTTCTCTCTACAGAATGCCTCCATCCACTTATTCTTGAACTCTGTTCTGTTGTCTGATCGAATTTGCCTTACTTTCAGATTTTAGAGTGATTCCAAAGTAGTTACTAGATGTTTGAATGATTCAAAAGTTTCTGATCTGGATTTCAGAAACATCACCCAAGAAAATCTTGAGTAATCATTAGTTACTACATAGCAGTACAGATCTCCAGCAATACTCTTTGTGCTAACTGGGCTAAATAGATCCATGTGTAGAAGCTCGAGAGGAATATCGATAGAAATAACTTTCTTTGCGTTATGAGACTTCTTGGTCTGTTTCCCTTTCTTACATGCTACGCAAAAATCCGGAAGCTGGAAATTCTTAACAATTACTCCATTAACTAAATCATTCTGTATCAGATGATTCATCTTCCTAGGATTAATGTGTCCCATTATCCTATGCAAGGAGACTGAATCCCTCTCTGTTGCCTTTGACAAGAAGCATTACACAGTGGTCTCTGTTGTGGAGGGTTTTGATAGATCCAAGACATACAGATCATTATATCTTGAAGTTGACACTAGAACTTTATCCACATAGATAACATAGTCATTCTTCAACATGTAGCACTTCTTGTTGTCATACACAACTTTGAATCCTTTATCATAGATCTGGGAGACAGAAAGCAAGTTGTTCTATAGTTGTTAAATGTAGTTGACTTTGTCAAACTTCACTTTCTCGTTTCCACTTCGCCTTGAGTGGTGATGTAACCTCCTTTATTTCCATCAAATGAGACGTGTGCCCCTTTAAGTTGTTTGACGTTAAAAAGGAGGGACAAGTTCCCGTTCATGTGCCTGGACGCCCCACTATCAACAATCCAGGTATTTGTGATAGCGTTGTAGCGGACACCCTACACATTCAGAGGAATTGATTAGTCCAGGCTTGGGACCCAAGCCTTAACTGGCTTGGGTGACCAGAGGAATCACACATCATGAACTCAACCCACTATCCTTTAGAGGATGAGGGCACATGTTCTTCTTCTTGTTCTCATTATCAGACAAATCACTTGATTTTATCTTCCATAAGCCAGTTTTGTGTAAGGCATGTTTGTGATAAACAGACGACTGGCTTATTGTTTGAACTTTAGGTTCACTAATGCTCTTAGGTGGAGTATTAGATCTCTTTTAAAAAAAACTTGGTTTTGCATCATGAAGTTCTATTTTCTTTTTGGGCCTCTAATAATAAGGATAATTAGGAGAAATATATCCTCGTTTTCCACAATTGTAGCATGATCTCCCTTCTATAGGTTTAGGACTATCTTTATGTGGGGTTGAGTTTGGTAAAGGTGTGAGATGTGTTTGGTTGGGTTTTGTCACTTCTCTTTTAGATGTTTCGGCTTCTTTAACAAAATTAATTGTTTTAACATTTTTAACATCTTTAACCTTTAGTTTAATTGGACTTTGATGAGTAAAATGTTGTTGGTTAACTGGATTAGTCATTTTGGGTTCAGATGTAGACGTGTGTGAACCTGACCTTAAATTAACCTTTTCAATTTGATCATCCAAATACTCAATAGGCATCTTTTCTTTTGATTTCAAAGTAGACTAATTCTGTTTAGTGCTATTCTTCATAGGTTTTCTCATAGAATCAGGATCACTAACAGAGTGGACACCACATGATCCTTAACTGGGTTGTTATTTATTGTAGTATTCAGAAGGATTGCATGTGGTGGCGGAACTACTTTGTAACCCAAACCTTCCCCATTATTTCGTTCTTTCACTAAGTTTTGAACTATGTGTGAAAAACTAGCTAAGCTGTGCAGTTTTTGTTTAAAGGAATCAACTTCGACTTCTAAAACTGCTTTTTCTTTTTTCGTTTCTTCCAAAGAATTTAAATTAAACTTTATGTCATTTGCTTGATTTAAAGCAACAACCTTGGTTTCCCTTAGTTGTTTTCCCAAAAGATCTATTTTTTCTTTGTAACTGCACTCATTTTGTTTTAAAATAAAATTGGCCTCAGTGCAGAGTACTAAGTCATTTACTAAATTATCAATGTGTTCTAATAACCTTGCAAATTTTAGATCAATGCTATCCCTAAATTTGTCACATTCAGTACAAGCATGTTTATCAAATAATTGGTCATTAGAACTTACCTGTGAGGAATCAGATGAGTCAACCATCAAAGCCGTATCAAACTCTTCGTTGACTAGAGATTCTGAGTTTGTTGCTCTGAGCTCTTCCTCAACCAACTGATTTACCACAGTCATAACTTCTTTGGTATCTGACATCGCTTGCTCAGCTATGATCTCACCTTCACTCGCAGATCCATCATCCAATGCCTCAACAAAGGCAATATTTGATTCACCCAAAGAAACAAAGCCGAAGGACTAGTCCTACCCTTCATTACCTTGAGCAGTCAAGGCCTTTGTCTCTTTACTTGAGGAAGTAGTTCGAATCATGTCTTTGTCTTGATGATTGAAAGTAGGAAATGGGTTTCCATTACCAATTTTATTGGGCTTTAACCATTCACGTTTAAAGTGCCCCTTTTCACCATAGTTGAAGCATGTGAATTTGGTTTTGCCAATACCAAAAGTCGTATCTTTAGTGGCTACTAGATTCTGCCCCGTCTTTTTGACAAACTTCTTTGATCTTCTGACATCACTAGCCGAGGCCCACATTATGTCCATTCTTTCCAGTTCATTTTCATCAACTTACTCATAATCCTCATCTACAAGATGAAAATTTCCAATCTTACCTACACCTAAACCATCATAAGATTGTACAACCGCCGCTAGAAGATCCATATGTTCTTAGGCAACTTCCACTAGAACATTACCGAGATTCTAGGTCTTTAACTTTGTTGTATTTGCTTCAGGAACTATGTATTGGATTCTAGATGACCCTGATGTTTTGGTTCCTGAGGTACTGGTTTGGGAAGGAGCAGAAGAACTAGACACGAAAGCTTTTTGTAACGGTGCTCCTAAAACAGCTGGAGTTGGAACTGAGTTGTAAAATGAAGGATTCTGAACATAGGATCCTTTCTTAGACTTGTATTTCATTCTTAATTCTTCCTCTTTTAACTTCAAGATGAAATCATTTATGTCTAACATTAAAAGAATGTCGTTTTGTCTTAGATTAGACACAAATGAATCCCATTTATCCCGAAAACCATCCGCAAAAGCTTGAAACTTTATCTTCCATAAACGTTGTCACACCATGAGTGTGTAACTCATTCATCAGATGATAGAATCTGTCAATAATATCATCCAAGCTCTCATTACATATCGAGGAGAAATTATCAAATTCCTTTTTGAGAGCTTTAGCCTTTAGTGCTTTGAGTGTTGCGTTTCCATCATATCTCTTCTCCAATGCTTCCCATAATGTTTTAGCCTGCTTGTTCTCAGAGAACTGATGAAAGATGTCATTCGGTATCGACTGAGTCAACAAAGCATATACTTTCCTTTTGGCATTGAATAGAATCTTCTGTGCTTCACTCATTCCTCCGAAGGTTAACTTGACTCCATTAGCACTGACTGGTACTGTATAACCAGTCTTAATGGATGTCCATAGATTTAGGTCAACTCCATTTAAATAGATTTCAAACTGATGTTTCCACTGTGGATATTCATCTAACGTTAATAGCTTTGGCGGTTTATTATGATTACCAATCTCATCCTCTAAAAGTAGAAGGTTCTAAATGCGAGAGTCCTTTCCGGCAGTAAAGACAGCAAATTGATCTTCCATTGCTTTACACTTTGTAGTTTTAGAACAAGACAGTTTCACTCGTGCGAATGGACTATGAGTATGGGTCACTCGTGCGAATGAAGGGTGCAAATGAATTCAATCGTGCGATTGGATTCAGTCGTGTGTATGAACAAGACGGTTGGAATCAAACGACTAGAGTTGTTCAGTCGTGTGAATAAGGGATGCGACTGAGTTCAGTCGTGCGGTTGGAATATACGATTGAGTTCAATCATACGAATGGACCAATCGTGCGACTGAAGGCTGCTGTTTTTTATAAAATCGAATATTTTGACACTTTGACACAAAACATGATTTTCCCAGAAACCCTAATCTGTTGTATGATGAAAAACAAAACTTTAATGCATACAAACGTCGAAAAAACCTTTAGAACCAAAGTGGTGACTCTTTTGAATTAAAATGTAGGTTTTAACACCAAACGGCCCCATGACTACTTTTAGGGAACATTACTTTTTGTCCTGTTAGATGTCCAAACACGGGGGTGATTTAATTTAGCATGGGGGTGTGTTAATTTAGCACGGGGGTGTGTTTCTGGCAAAGCATGGGAGCGTGCTTAATGAAGCACGACCCCATGCTTGGACTCCAAAGCTTGGATTACTTCAATTTCTTGCTAAATATGCTTCTTTTGTCCAACTTGCCCTTTTAAACACCTGAAAACACAATATAACTTTTAAGTACATTTTAATCATTTTAAGGAAGGTATTAAGGAATAATTGATGTGCTTTTGATAGGATTTTTATGTATAATTTAGAGCACATCAATCATCTTTGAAAGATTTTCTTGGATAAACTTAAAAAAGAGATGATCTATTTATTGTAAACAAAAATAGATTGATAGTGGTCAATTTGTAGTTTAAAATTATAGCCGTTTATAACGGCTATGTGATTGTTCACAATGGCTATATAATCGTTTATAACGGCTATATAACCGCCATGTATATATATATCAACAATAATTTTTAAATAAAATAGATAAGTATAAGATTATGTTATAAAACATGAATTTAGATTATAAAAACAAAATAGAATAAGAACAACAAATTAGGATAAGAATAAAACATTAGTACGAATAATTGTTAGGAATATAATCAAAATGTTACTTTACATAAAAGGAAATGTTAGTTGCATAAATAAAGATTGAGTAAAGGTTAGATGCATAAGTAAATGTTAGTTGACATAAGATAAAATGTTAGTTTCATAATCAAGAAGTTATATGTATAAATAAAAGTTAGTTTGTTAGTTGTCCCATAGTTATTAAAATGTCCATAATATGGTCTCCTTTATGCTTATTTTATTTATATTAGTTATCTTCTTAATATAAGATATTATATATTATTACTTAGTAAAGGTCTTACCTTAATTAGTATATCACTTTGTGCTCAATTGGTCTTCTTGATTAGAGTTTAAGAGCTCTCGTGCTGATAACGTGTTATAATGTCACAATAATTACACCAAGATTAGTGTTATAACCTTAAGAACTTTAAAGAGAATTGCAAGAGCAAGAAGAAAAGAAATTCATAACTTATGAAAGTGTATACAAGAGGTGTATCTTCTCCTCTACATTGAGGTGGTATTTATACTACAAAGATCAATCATTTTGGTAGACAAGATAAACTATTTTGGTAGATAAGTAGCATAGTAAACTTATCTACAAGTTTGAAAAAGAGTTCATCCACTTGCCATGGTAATAATTCATAATAAAAATAATATTTTTATTGTCTTTTTAGGTCTACCAATCAGTAGGCAGATAGCATCTAAATGTCTCTACCATTGATTGGAACAAGTGTTTTCTTGTGGATCTTCTTTCAGGTATCTAACCAATAAATCTCATAAACCTATTATGTAAATTTATATTACTTGGTATTTGTTATTTCTTAACATAAAACATTTTCTTGAGAAGTTAATGTTTAATGGCATGGAATATCATTATTACCAAGGGTGCCAAGGGTTTTTCACATGTTACAATCAACTTGGGTACTATAACTAATTTTTCATCATGTCTTCCCTAATATACTCTAGATAGGTGGTTACAAGCTTGACTCTTCCTCCTATAAATTGCTTGTTAAATACCTCACAAACTTGTTTAAGATCACATTACAATTTGTCCTTCCCGCTTAAGCCAAATTGAAACCAACATTGGTGTTTAATTAACAATAGAATATAACACAAAATGAAGACACAATACCGCTAAAGTGTGCTCTAGCCCAAGTTTTAGATGACATATGTTATAGCCATTCAAATAGATTTGAATGTTTTTTTCTCATTTTCTCTATTTCATTTTTAAACTATTGAATATTGGTAACACTTGTACATTTCCAAAGCATGTTTTTAAATTCTTCTCATCTTTATATTTCTTCATGTTCTTATGTATGTGTCTCAAGTAGTATCTGGATTGATGTCTTTTGAACATTCATATCTATCACCATATATTTATGTTCTTCTAGAAGATGTAATCTAATATGTTATTACACAGCAATGGAAACAACGGCCAGGATTTGTTGGAGGTCCACAAGGTACGAATTGATGTTCTATTTCCACAAGCCAATATTACATTGTGTGTACTTAAGTTTAGGGTTCATACTCGACGATCGATATTCTATTTTAGTATTTCGTTATTGATGGAAACATGAGGAATTGGAAGTGTTGTACTAAATGAACAAAAAGGCGCCTCACGTGAGTGGCATATGGGTATGAGTTAACAAAAAAGTTACTGACCATTACGTTTAGGGATGAAATGTGTTAACAAAAACAATCAATGATGACTTAACACATTAAAGGTTTAAAATTTAGATGAAACCTTATAACTTAACTAAATCATAAGGAGTAAAATTGCATTTAAATAGCTTGATTTCCTGTCTGTTTAATATTGACTAGGTTGTTCACCATCGCCACATTGCGGCGAGGCATGTGCTTCTTTACAAAATGATTGTGTCACGCATGTATACTTGTGTATGCTATGGTGACATGACATGAATTTACAGAGAAAAAGAACCTAAATTATATAAGCACACACAATGGTAACCAATCAAAAAGAACCAATTATGCAAGAAAATATAATTGTACAATAACAAACAATGATAACAAAATGAAAAAATCACATCACAAACTGTAACCTGGCCACATAAAAATCACGATTATTGATAGGACCATTTAGGTTCGGAGTACTAACTGATTTACGTGTATACCAAACTATATAGTGCAGAATCCTATTTGATTGGCGATCCAATCAGTGAGAACGCAAGTATAATAGATCTAAGAATGAATCAAAACGTTAAGAACAATTGCAAGATTATTAACTACAATCTATGAACTTGGAAGATGTGTTCTTGAGTCTTTGGACAGCTAGGGTACGATCATGTGCGTAGGTATTCGAATTGTCATGTTTTTCCACGAATTAAGTGGTATTTATAGGTTAGGGTTCTCCATTCGTACGACTGAACCATTAGAATGGTTTAGTCGTGCGACTGAAGCATGCGGTTGATCCATCCGCACGACTGAAGGTCCAGTCGTGCGACTGAGTCAATCTCATGTCATAGTCATGCGACTGGTCCATTAGCATGAAGTATTCATGTGTATGGTACATTAGCATGGTCCATTCGCATGAGAACTTCACACGATTAAGTTTAAACACGTTTCTCAACCATTATTGACTAAGAACTATGTAAACAACCACAAACCTATATAGTTATTTCAATATGTGTTATAACACAAAAACAATGAAATATTAAACATTATAAGCATCAACAACACATCTCATTTCATTCATACCCATTCAGTTACATATACATAAGACATGAAAGAAATTTTACATTCAGCTCCTAAACTAGGTACACTTGTATCTACAAACTCCCCCTTGGACCTAGTTTACATCATTGTCTAACATTCTTCATCAGCTCATCAAACTTCTTGTACTTCTCCTCTCTTGTAACTTTGGCGTTTATCTCAAACACAAAACAAAGTCTTATAACATTTTGGAACTGGATGGCTTGTACAATGTCTTACGAATCATAAAATAGTGGCCACTTGTACAATGTGTATACATCATCAGCAGACAAGTTAGTCAGCCACATTCGGTCAAATACCCAAATAGTATCCATTTTTCTCTCTTTTTGCAAGACTATAACAACTTCACCTGTTCTCCAATCATAGTACCACCACTTGAAGTGTGGAGTGAAGTCCTGTGGCATTTCCCTTAGCGGGATTCTTGACATCGTGCGCGGAGGATTCCACTTCAGCACTATCTTTGGCTTTCCAGTAATGGAATCAACTTTAGATCGTCTGATGTACCTTGTCGGTTGTTGAGGTCTGAAGTTAACTCACCTGGTGTGGTACTCTTTCTTCAATGCAGCCTCAAATCAGCCTGACATGTGACATCCGTCACCTCAAAGTCCATCAATTAACATGGTCCCTGTTAACTTTTCCTCGAACGTTCATTCCTCATCCTTATAAATTATTTGTGTGGATATTATACTTGCTTTATCATCTTTATGCTTGTGCTCTCATCGTAAGCGTATGCCATGCTTAAAACATTTACAAATTTTATCATCGTTATCACTAAATATATCATTTTTATATAATACTATTATCATTAATAAAACCATTTTTAAGTTACCAATCATCATTAAATGCATTTTTATCATTAATATAACTAACCTATTAAAGTCGTTTACAACCGAAACAAATTTGGGAATTCGGGGATTTAAGTACAGGGAATAAATGGAAGTTGAGTCATGCGATTGGATGTTGTGTGGTACGACTGGGTGCTGAGTCGCACGAATGAAGGCTCAATCGTACGAATGAAGCTGATTTGTACGAATGAGGGTTGATTTGTGCGGATGGAGTGTTGAGTCGTGCGTCTGGTCCTTTCGTGCGACTGAAGTTGCTGTGCGTGAATTCCTTCTTGTATGTTGTTGGGGATCGAAGATCTGGTTTGATCAATTAGGTTATAATATGCAGCGGAATCGTACTAAAATTAGACGAACTTTAAGCAAGAATAGAATAGATATTCAATCAAACTGTGACGGTTATAAAGAGAGAGTTTTCTGTAAAAGATAATATATTCATTCACTCGCAAGCTTCGGCTATTTACAAATTAGGTCAACATTCCTTTTATAGAGGAATGTGACGTCAGCAGATGTCACCTGATAGTGACATCTAACAGATTATTCAAACAGCTGAAACTAACAGAAAACTACTGAAGATGTCCACAACAGCTGAGGACATCTTACAATAAACGCTAAGTACTAGCTAATTCTATAACTACTG
>BJCM01241968.1:0-16164 GCA_018326385.1 Flaveria bidentis | reverse complement strand
AACCCATTTTCTAAATTGGTGTAGATATTTGATTGAATGATCATATCATCAATTAAATACCAATTGGTGTTTGCTAAGCTTGTTATTGGGTATAACCCGACTTGGATCACAACGTACTAACCGTATCAATATTCTACATGTCTTGGGCATAAAGAATCCTACATGTATGTATGTATGTATGTATGTATGTATGTATGTATGTATGTATGTATGTATGTATGTATGTATATAGATCAAACTAAAAGAAAGCATGACCCTTCATGAAGTGTACAAAAATAATACAATTTAAGAAAAGAAGTACAATTTCCAAAAATTACAATACATTTTGTTTCATAATGTTTTGTATCTTAACTATCCTTGCAGTGGTTTTTACATATATATTTATGTTTATTAATGTATTTGAGCTGTTATGTTTCTATATATCGCAAATTAATAAAAATTAGGTTCTTATGTTTATATATTGCAAACAATACATTTTTGACTTGCATTGTAATTATAGATATTTGTATATATGAAAAGGATTACCATTTGACTTGTACATGGATGCACTCTGTTATGCACCATATTTCTTACTTAAATTACTATGTCTTGTATTTATTAAACTTCTAGTGTTTGGAAGTATCCAGTGTAAAGCTCTTCAGTCAATGACTTTAAAAAAAATCATGAAATATTGTTACAAGAACAAGAAGGAAAAAATTGGCATTTCAAAGTTCTTCATATGTTGATATCGAGAAACTACCACCAAAAAGAATAAAGGATCAACACCAAATAAAATGTTTGGAAGGAAATCTAAATAACCTAAGGAAAACAAGTAGTACAAAAGAGAGTGGAAAATCTGTTTTTAGTTCAATGAAAAAAAAGGCCTGAGAAAAGAAGCTTTTTAAACTACTTGAAGTTTTAAATGCAGAACAAGAAACAACCATTGATGAAATAGAACTTAAAAGCATTAAATCTTATAGCATAACAAAAATACCTAGCAACTTGAAATATTGGTTGATATTACACTTTGATCCTTACTATAACAGTTTGAAATTGGAGTATAATTACACCAGAAATAGCATGAACTTTTTGGGATTCCAATGGGGAAGCTACAACTAAAAGAAAACTTAAGAACTTCACAAAAAGATCCGGTTGTAGAAGAATTTACTCTTGAAATTGTTGTAAGAAAAGTCAAAGTATCTAAGAATATAGGAAGGTTAGTGTAGAGATTATATGAAGAGGCTGATGCAACCCAAACACCCAAAGTCTCTCTTGCATGTTGCACAAGTACACTGAAGAAGAATGCTTCGAAAGTTTCGCACATGCAAAAGAAATATTCAAAGTGTGAAATCTTCCGAAGCCAAGACCAATATCTTCCGAAGCGAAAGATGAAGTCTTCCAAAGTTTCAGAGACAAAGTCTTCTGAAGCTCAACACTTGAAGACAAATGTCTTCCGAAGACTTTTAATACATGCTTTATCTGATGTACTTTACATAAAGCTGGACCCATGTCACCAACTTACATGAGTTGGTGAAAAGGTCCATGCTTTTGATAACTGTACATTGAGGTCTTGAGTCTATAACTTTCTACTTTATGTACTTTATCTTTTTTGTAATATATAAGGATGTGAGCTATGGCATGTCATAGTCAATAGTCAAAAGGCAATCTGCCTTTTGACTCTACAATTGATTTTGTTTTATGTCTAGTCAATTGTATCCAGCTGTGTCAGGACCGTTTTTGTACGGAGTACTAACTGATTATGTGTGTATACCAATTCAAATAGTGTGGAATCCTATTTGATTGGCGATCCAATCAGGGAGAACATAGTTCAGATCAATCTAACGATTAATGAAACGTTACGAATGATTAGAGAACGATCAGTTGTGATCTATGAACTTGGAATAGATTTTCTTGAGTCTCTAGATGGCTAGGGTACGATTATGTGTGTAGATATTCGAATTGTTTTCTTTTTCCATGAATTAGGAGATATTTATAGGTTAGGGTCTTCAAATCATACGACTGAACCATTAGCATGGTTCATTCATGCGACTGAATCATGTGATTGATCCATCCGCACGACTGAAGGTTCAGTCGTGCGATTGAGTCAATCTTATGTCTCAATCGTGCGACTAATACAGTCTCCTGGTTTAGTCGTGCGACTGGTCCATTAGCATGAACTATTCATGCGTATGGCCCATTAGCATGGTCCATTCGCATGAGAACTTCACATGATTAAGTTTGAACATGTTTCTCAATCATTATTGACTAAGAATTATGTACAACTACCACAAACCTATATATTTAGTTCACTATAAGTTATCACACAATAAACAATGAAATATTAAACATTATAAACATCAACCACACTTTGTATTTCATTCATACCCTTTCAATTACATATATGTAAGACATGATAGACATATTACATTAAGCTCCTAAACTAGGTACACATGTATCAACAAACTCCCCCTTGGACCTAGTTTAAATCATTGTCTAACATTCTTCATTAGTTATTCAAACTTCTGGTACTTCCTTTCTTGTAGCTCCAGCATTTATCTCAAATGCAAAACAGAGTCTTATAACATTTTGAAATTGGAGGGCTTGTACAATGTCTTGCGAATCATAGAATAGTGGCCACTTATATAAGGTATATACATCGTCAGGAGACAAGTTAGTCAGTACATAAGGTCAAATACCTTAATAGTATCCATTTGGCTTTTCTTTTGTAAGACTATGACTACTTCACCTATTCTCCAATCGTAATACTACCACTTGAAGTGTGGAGTGAAGTCTTGTGGCATTTCCCTTAGAGGAATTTTGAACATTGTACGCGGAGGATTCCACTTCAGCACTACCTTAGGTTTTCTAGTAATGGGATCAACTTCAGACCTTCTGATATACCTCTTAGGTTGTTGAGGTCTGAAGTTTACCCACCTGGTGTGGTATTCTTTCCTCAATGCAGCCTCAAACTAGCCTGACATCTTTCGCGGATCAGCATACAACAACTTTAGGCGTGCCAACTGGTTGAGCTCAAAACCTGGGAGAGTCTTTAGATCGTGTGGGAATCTAAAGTACTCTATGCCCTTTTCTCAATTCATTGCATACACATTCAGATCCTCAAAATAAGCCCATGCAATGATCTTGCCTGACACCTTTAAGTGTTTCTTGACTTTGTACAGCTTGGTGTAGACATTGGGCTTTTGTGCAGTACGCATGGCTCGGATCTCAGCAAAACAGGCCGCCCATTCTGCCATTTTGATGTCAACATCAGCGTCTGAGGCTTGGGCTGGACTCTCATTCTTCTCAGTCTCTTTCACCATCTGATCCAGCTTGTCAAATGTATTATTGCCAAGAGTATCACCCAAGTTGGGGACTACATTTCCCTCTCGGTCAATGTACTTTGGATAATGGTCAGCAGTGACATCCTCTATCTTGATTTCATCTATGTCATTAAGCTCATCGTCACTTGTAACCTCAAAAGTAGGAGCATCCTTGACGATCTCTTCCTGGTTTAGCCTGAACATCTCAGCAAGTTGCTCGTCAGTCAGGTCATGAATGATTTCTTTTTCTTCGGGAGTATAGCTCACTGACCGACTGACAATCCCTTGCAAATCAAGAATCATCATGAGTTGAGACTTGATTTGCTGAAGAGGAGCAACATCGTATTCATCTTGTTGAGATGTTTGATCTGCTTGATTTAAACATGTAACACATCAATCATTAGTCAATAATTAAGACAGTTAACCATTAAATATATATAAACATTAAGTACAAAATTTTAATACATGATTCAAGTACAAAAGCTTTCAAATGCATAAATATCTAATCATTACTTTCGCCCTGAATAGTAGGCTCGTCAGCTGAAGGGGCTGAGGATGAGGCTCCCTGATCCTGAGCCTTCTTTGACCGTCGCTTTCTAGCCTGTGTGGATGCTGATGCAGCAACATCATCTCCTTCATCCTCATCTCCTCCCTTCTCCTCTCCTTCATCTCCATTTGTCTCATCATCATCACTATCATCATCATCTTTATCATCACCATCATCATCTCCTTCTCTAATCTTGAGGGGCTCATCTTTGGATCCTTTGAGTCATAGTATCAACTTCTTGTTCTTTGCCTCAAGATCCTTTATCCTCTGTACTGAAGAAGTCTGCAGCTCATGAAGCTCAGCAATCTCCTGACTCTGAGCTGCTATCTGCTGAGCCTGGGCAGCAATAAGCTCCATCAGCAGGTTTAGCTACGTAGCTCGTTGCTCATCAGTAGCAAGCATCTTAAGCACAATCTGGTTTAGATTGGCCAGCTGCTCCTCTAACCTAATGGAGGGCAGAGAGGATCCAAAGCTACGTGGGACCTGAGACGAAGTCCCGGTTTGATGGGTGGTGGTAGTGGTGGTAGTTGTGGTAAAGATGGGTGGTGGTATAGGTGTAGCTAGTGGAGGTATGGCTATAGTAGTGGAGGTATGGTAGTAATGGTGGGTGGTGTGGTAGTAGTGGTGAAGGGTGTGGTAGCGGTGGCTGGTGTGGTAGTAGTGGTGGAGGGTGTGGTAGTGGTGGTGGTAGCTGTGGTGGTGGTAGTGGTGGTAGAGGTGGTGATCAAAGTGAATCTCCGTCTCTTACTCTTCAACCCGTGCGGCTGAGCCATCCTCTTTTACCTTGATCCCTTCAAGGAGGATGCTCCCCCTTGGCTGCTGGGCTGATCTTGGGTGTAAGATGGATCAGTATCAGCCTCCACAGACTCACCCTGGCATCCACCTACCGCCCTAATCCCTCGCTCGGTGGCAACCACCCTGCTGCCCATCGTCCAAACTAATGGCTCCTCATCAGACTCCTCCTCATCAGGACGGAAGTCCTGATGGAATCCTGTCATCTCAGCTCCTCCGTGGGTGCTTGATGGAGATGTAACATCTGTGGTAGTGGCCCTAGATTAGGTGGGCCAGTATCTCCACCATCACCACTATCATCATCTTCAGAATCGTCAGATGGGAGCACAATCGGCACAGAATCAGAGTCACTATCATCATGATGCCACTTCCTCCTAGTTGGCGCCATGTAGTCCTCTCGGGCCAAATGCCCAAACAATCTCCTTACCGGGGCTTCACCTGCTTGCCCCGGTAAACCTTCATCCTACCTAGAGTGATATCATCCATCACCTCTAGAGTAACTGCATCCTCTCTCTCCTTGGGCAGCAAAGGAAGTTTCTGGTCAATGATCATTTGAATGAAACGTGGGTACATGCAGAATCCTTTCTTGACTTTGGCCTCTATGTTCTCCACCAAGTAGGTGAAAATCATCCTCAAAAAGCTGAACGGGTGGTTCAGCACCAGAGCTACATACGCGTTCTGGATCTGATCTGACATCTCATCAAATCCGCCCTTCCTCAAGGCTATACACTTTAACAACACATGGGCTAAGTTTTTGAATGGGGGGCATAGGTTACTCTTATTGAGCAAACCTGTGTTTATGTCCCCCGAGTACTTAGCCCGAAGAAAAGATCCTCGAACTGTCAACGGATGTAGTCTAGTAGGGCAATCACTATCATCTCCCAACTCTAAGACTATCCTTAGATCCTCCTCACTAATCTCAATATCCTGACCAAGGATGGAACTCCTAATAAGGTGAGGCTCTGAGGACCTATCTACAATAGCGCTTTCCCAGAAAGCCTGTCTTATCAATATGTATGGTGTGCACGGAGTGGAGATAGCTCTGAAGATCCTCGATCTCCGTAGAAATGTAAAAATGCCCACGAACTCAGATGCATTCCGGGACGTAATGTCTAGATCAGCACATATGTTGTGCTTTGTGCTCATCGTCCACTGACTCGCCATGTTGTTGTAACACAAGATAGATAAATGTTAGAGTGTGAGTAAAAGAATGACATTTGAATTTATTGGACTTGAATCCTTCTGTTTTGTCGTGCAAATGGACAGTGCGACTGAGTCTGAGTCGTGCGATTGAGCTCATTCGTGAGATTGAGCATGTGCCTGGGCTTAGTCGTATGCTATCCTATGCAGTTGAGCCAGTTGTGCGACTGAACTCATATGCATGGTTCAGTCGTGAGATTGTGCCATTCACCCAGCTCAATCGTGCGATTGAAGTTCATCAGTATGCCCATTCGCATGACAGTCTGTTTTTTCATTCAAATTCAAATCCAGAGCAAAACTTGATGTTAGGCGTTGTGGTTTGGCTCATTAGACTCGCAATCGTTCCAACTAACATCTAACACATTTTAAGTTAGCAGCTTACTTAGTTTTACAGGTTTATTTTGTGAACTAAGTGTTGGTTCTTGTTTGGGCTCAAATTAAGTCGATTTAGGGCATGATTTGATGTACATTTGAGTGGATAACATCACACAATACCTGTATAATTAAGAGAAATCATTAGAAGCGACAATAATCAGTCTAGAACACTCAATCAAAATTTTGGCAGCATAACGGTATGATCGTGTGAAGAGAGAGCGATTGGGGGTCATGAGTGTTTGTGACCGACTCCCCCTTATTTATACTAGGGTTTCTTTCAATCGTGCGACTGAACCTAATCGCACTATTGATTCGTGCGATTGAGGCTCAGTCGTGCAACTGGCTCATTCGTTCACCTTTAGTCGTGCGACTAGGTTTCAGTCGTGCGACTGACTCATTTGATCACCTCCATTTGTGCGATTGGTTCATTCTGATGATCCAATCATATGGATTGACCCATGCTTATGGTCCAATCGCATGTATGGTCCATACGTGTGGTTTAGTCATGCGATTGGGCTCATACGTATGGTCCAATCGTACGACTGGTTCATACTCATGGTCCAGTTATGCGAATGGTTCATACTTATGCGTTTGACCTTATGACCATTCATACACTTAGCCCTTTTACTTATTGATAAGACATTTTTACCATTCATCATCTCAGACGTTACTTTAACATAGAAAACTGTTGATCACCTCGGACGTGATCCTTAACAACAAAACAATTTGTCATCTCAGACGTGACTCATTTGTAATTTTGAATGTTTTGGTCACCTCAGACATGACCCTTTTGAGTGAGTGATTCACAGGTTGCGACGAGTTGTTGAGTCCGACTCTTACATTACACTTTACTAAAATTAAACAGAAAAACTTTGAAATTTAGAAAAATAGCAAGACATATTTTTGTATTTTTGATTAGAGATGAAATACAACCTATTAGAATAATTCTAATTGATTTTACTTCATGGACAGCACAGTTTCAATTCCAGTTAATCATTTCTAGTATGATTCATTTTAGAATCATACAGGTATATCAGGGACTCACTTGGGACACTTTAATAAACAATTTTGATGCTTGATCCTTGTTTTAACTGATAGACAATAGCAGTTTTAGGAAATCATACTAGAGCTACACGATGCACACAATGATTTTGACTTTCAAGAGTTGCAACTCACGATGATTGGCAGTATACTTTTCCTCTTAAATCCATACATAGATTTTTTACACACATTGGTGATGATTTAAGGTTTGATTATTTCAACAAGCATTTGTTGATCCCACGCTTATATGGTAATCAACGTTCCTCAGGAAATTTTTGAGCGGTCTACGAGTATATTACAAGAAGAAACTATTCTAAGAGCTTTCAAAGAGATGCTAAGCCCCAGGTCAGTGCCACCGCACAGCAGAGAGGCGCAAACACCAATGAATTCTAGAATATTTAGATTATGCTTATCCTCGGGTCAGTGTCACCGCATAGCAGAGAGGCATACAACCTATCTTCTAATTTTGAGCAATTATTTACTTTTTGCACAAATCGTACCAACAACAGAGGTTATTAGCTTGATTGCTTTTTGCATTTTTCATGTGCTATGCTCATTTTTATGGTTATCCGCACACATTTGTGGCGTTTATTTTTCTCGTCACCCCTTATTGGAACTTCGTTGATAGTGTTAACCAGGGATAAGATGGGAACCCACAGCTTGTTGAACAACTTAGTTTGAGCTTGAAATCACCAATGAGGTCTACTTATCTATTGTGTTAAATCAACCGACACATTATCTAATGCGCTAACAACCTCTAGGTCTACTTTCTCTATGTTACTATAGCAGCGTACTAGTTTAACTATCATCTTTCCTTTTATTTTGCTTTGACTATTCAGACTTGACTTTGAATTTTGCATCATGAGTAGTCAAACATTTTAAAGTCCCAAATTAATATGTTCCCTGTGTACTATCATTTTCCAAATTCGTTGAATCAGTCTCAGAGATTTGATTTCTTCCTTTTAGCTAAGCTATCCTCCTCCCTCATTTTATTTTTTTTTCTTTTTTAAGTAATTTAATCTAACCTATTCTCCCCCTAAAATTCTAAAATAGAAAATGTTTTTGCGTTTAGAATTTTAATAGGCGAAGAAATAAGATAAATTAAAATAATATAAAATAAAATAAAATAAAATAAAAAATAACTCTACTCGGCGGAATATTTACTGTCATCGTCTGGAATCACTTCACTTTTCTTTTTCACCCCGTTGACCTCTAACCGATATAATAATCTTGGTTTATCAAACACTTTTGTGTAGAGGTCAGCGCGTTGAAAGTCCGTATTAATTTTAACTACATCGATTAAATTCTTTTCAAAATAATCACGTATAAAGTGATATTTAATTCCAATGTGTTTTGTCTTAGGATGTTGCACAGGATTTTTAGTTACGGCTATAGCAGCAAAATTATCAACAAATATAGGAGTGTTACAGAATTTCAAACCGTAGTCCTGCATTTGCTGTTGAATCTAGATTATTTGTGAACAGCAGCTTGTAGCAGCAACATATTCAGCTTCACAAGTTGATAGTGCAACCGATGTCTGCTTCTTACACTGCCAAGTGACTAATCTTCTCCCAAAGAATTGACATCCTGCTGAAGTTGACTTGTAGTTCATTTTGCAGCCGCCATAATCCAAATCGCTATACACTGTAAGCTCAAAGTCATCATCATGAGGATAGCACAACCCAAGTGTTAGAGTACCCTGTAGATACAAATATCCTTTTGACGCCTATGAGATGGTTGACTTTCGGTTTCGCCAGATATCTGGAGTAGAGACACGTCGCGTACATGATATCAGGTCGTGAGGCAGTGAGGTACATGAGGGATCCGATCATTCCTCAGTACATGGTGGCATCCACCAAATCACCATTTTTGTCGGGTGCCACATCGTGGTTTGTAGCCAGTGGAGTCCTAGCTACCGAAGCATTCTCCATATTGAACCGACTGAGAATATCGCCTACATACTTGGTCTGATGTATAAATATCCCCTTTGGTGTCTGATCCACCTGTAACCCGAGAAAGAACTTCATCTCTCCCATGGCACTCATTTCAAATTCAGCTTTCATTACTGCTTCAAATTCTTTGCATAATGATTCATCTTTGGAGCCGAAGATTATGTCATCAACATAGATCTGAACTAGCCAGTAAGTCACCATCCTTTTCTTTGAAGAGCAATGTACAGTCAATCACTCCTCTACGAAAGCCATGTTTCACAAGATGAGTCGAGAGCTTTTCATACCATGCTCTTGGGGCTTGATGGAGCCTGTAGAGAGCCTTATCTAGTTTGTAAACTCTATCCTGATGATATGGATCCTCAAATCCTTCAGGTTGACTGACGTACACTGTCTCTCAGATTTTACCATGAAGGAATGCACTCTTTACATCTAATTGATAAACTTTGATCTTCATGTAAGATGCATAGGCTAGGAAGATACGGATTGCTTCCATTCTTGCCACAAGTGAAACACTTCGTTGTAATCAATTCCCTCGACTTATTGAAATCCTTGAACTACAAGTCGAGCCTTGTTTCTTATTATGACCCCTTGGTCATCTTTCTTGCATTTCACGACCCATTTGGTACCAATGACCTTAGCACCTTTAGGTCTATCCACCAGTGTCCATACGCCTAACTTATTGAATTAAAAAAGTTCTTCTCGCATGGCACTCACCCATGCCTCGTCGTTTAGGGCTTCACTAACATATTTTGGCTCAAAATGAGACAGAAAACATCGATACACACCATCATGAAGATATCCATTTTCCATCACAGAGGCATAATCAGCTGAGTATAACTGATTCCTTGTCTGTACTCCTAATCGAACATCTCCAATGATGTTATCCAAAGTATGATAATCATTTAGTCGTGATCCAGGAGTGATGGGAACAACTTCCTCATTATTAAGATTATGAACACCAGGTTCAGTATCTGAGGCAGTGAGGGTGTGACGTTCCGAGGTGTCAGAGGCATCAATATCTTATGCTTGTGTACTTGCAGTAGTAGGAACCTGTTCCTCTTGATCCACCTGATAATTTTTCACATCTTCATCATCAGAGGAGGAGTCACTTTCCTCAAGTGCTCCCCCTGATGAACTAGAAGACTCACCGTGTGACGATGAAGTCATCGGGGCTAGTGATGGTGTATTTAACACCTCGTATATCATTCTGGTCGATAACTCATCCTCATGAGGGGAGAGAGAGATGTTGAAGGAATTAACGAATCCGTCATAGTTGAAAAAGAATAAGGTTCCTTTTCCAGCAAGGGGGTGGTGTATCTATGTACATCAATATTGCACCACACTTCTACTAGACCTGTTGAGTTGTTATAAACTCTCTTTTTTGGTATGTTGTATCCTAAGAAAATTCCTTGTTCGGCCTTCTCGCTGAACTTCCTTGACTGAGTTTTCTTCAGCAGTGTACATGGTGCGCCAAATGGCTCAAGGTACTCCAGATTTGGTTTACGTCGTTGGAGCAACTCATAGCATGTTTTATCATGACGTTTGACTACTAAGACTCGATTAAGGGTATAACATGCATTAGCTACTGCCTCGTTCCAAAATTGGATAGGCAGTTTCGAGTCTGCGAGCATCGTCCGGGCTGTCTCTCTCAAGCTTCAATTATTTCTCTCTGCAACCCCATTCATTTGAGGAGTGTAGGCAGATGTGAACTAGTGCATAATTCCTTTTTCTTTGCAAAATGCCTCCATCCACTGATTCTTGAACTCGGTGTCGTTGTCTGAGCGAACTTGCATTACCTTAAGCTTGTAGAGTGACTCCAATGTAGTTACTAGCTTTTTGAATGATTCAAATGCCTCTTATTTGGATTTCAGAAACATCACCCAAGAAAATCTTGAGTAATCATCCGTAACTACATAGCAGTATAAATCGCCGGCAATGCTATTTGTACTAACTGGGCCAAACAGATCCATGTGAAGGAGCTCAAGAGGCAGATCAATTGAGTGAACTTTCTTTGCCTTATGAGACCTCTTTGTCTGTTTGCCTTTCTTATATGCGACACAAAAATCCGGTAATTGGAAGTTCTTGACATTTACTCCACACACTAGATCATTCAGGATCAAGTGATTCATCTTCCGTGGATTAATGTGTCCCATTCTCCTATGCCATAAGATGGAGTCTTTCTCTATTGACTTTGACAAGAAGCATTGTACTTGATGATCGGCTGTGGAGGCCTTTGATAGGTCCAAGACATATAAATCATTATATCTTGAAGCTGACATTAAGACTTGATCCTCTGGTATCACATATTCCTTCTTTAACACATAGCACTTCTTGTTGTCAAAGACTACCTTGAATCCTTTGTCACAAATCTGGGATACCGAAAGTAAATTATTTTGAAGTTGTTGAACATAGTTTACCTTATCAAATTTCACTTTCTGGTTTCCCACTTGCCCTTGTGCCGTGATATAACCTTCTTTATTTCTAGCAAATGAAATGTGTCCTCCTTTAATTTGTTTGACATTTGACAAGAGAGACAGGTTTCCAGTCATGTGCCTTGATGCTCCACTATCCACAATCCAGGTATTTGTAGAAGCACTATAGCAGACACCCTGCACATTTAAAGGAAATGATTAGTTTAGGTTAGGGACCCAATCCTTAACTAGCTTAGGTGACTCAGAGGCATCACACATCATGAATTCTACCCACTGTCCATTTGAGGAAGAGGGCAGATCATTCTTCTTCTTGTGCTCATTATCAGACATTGGACTTGATTTTTCTTTCCATAAGCCAGTTTTGTGTATGGCTTGTTTGTGATAAACAGATGACTGGCTTACGGTTTGAACTTAATGTTCACTAATTCTTCTTGGTGGAATGATAGAACTCCTTTTAGAAGAACTTGGTTTAGTGTAATGAAGTTCAATTTTCTTTCTTGGTGTCTGATAATAAGGGCAGTTAGAAGCAATGTGTCCATACTTTCCATAATTGTAGCATGATCTACTTTCAACATGTTGGTGGAACTGTTTCAGTGGGGAAGTGTGTCAAATAGGTTTGACTTTAGAATGTTTGGGTTTTGACACTTCTTGTTTTGATGTTTTAGCTTCTTTAACAAAATTCATTGTTTGAACATTTTTAACATCTTTACCCTTTTCTTTATTTGGACTAAGACATGGTTTACGTGATTGGTTAACTTATTCGGTCTTTTTGGGTTCAGAATTGGACATGTTTGAACCTAAATTTACCTTTACCTTTTCAAATTGTTCATCCAAATTAACAATAGGCATCTTACCTTTCGACTTCAAAGTGGTCTCCTTCTATTTAGTGACAGATTCCACTGGTTTACTTGTAGAATCTGGATCACTAAGTAGAGGAATGGAAACCACATGATCCTTGATTGGGTTGTAATTAATTGGTTTACATTTAGCATTCAACAAGGTCTTATGTGGTGGTGGAACCATATTGTAACCCAAACCCTCCCTGTTGTTGCGTTCTTTCACTAAGTGTTAGACTATGTGAGAAGAACTGGTCCAACTATGTAGTTTTTGTCTTAATGAATTTACTTCGACTTCCAAAACTACTTTTGCTTTCTTAGTTTCTTCTAGGGAGTTTAAATAGAACTTTATGTCATTTGCTTGGTTAAAAGCAAAAACTTCGGTTTTCCTTAGTTGTTTATTTAACTGTTGTATTTTTTCTTTATAACTCTGCTCATTGTGTTTTAAAATCCGATTTGCTTCTGTGCACAGTTGTAAATCATTTACTAAGTTATCATTGTGATCTAATAACCTAGCAAATTTTGAGTCTATGCTTTCTCTAAATTTATTACATTCATTACAAGCATGACTGTCAAGCAGTTGGTCTTTGGTACTTACCTGAGAAGCTTCGGTTGAATCAGCCATCATAGCAGAGTTTGACTGTTCAGATGCTCGTGATTCTGAACATGTTGTTTTGAGACCTTCTTCATTCACTTGATTGACCACATTTGCAGTTTCTTCATTATTAGACATACTAGTTCCACTACAATTTCACCTTCAATGGCAGAGTCGTCATCCAAACCCACAACACAAGCAATGTTGGATTCTCCCGGAGATACAAAACGAAATGTCAAATCTTGCCCTTCGTCGTCTTGTGCAGTCAAGGCCTTTGTGTCCTTGTTTGACGAGGTAGCAGCATTTATGTATTTTTCTTGACGATCGAAAGTGGAGAATGGGTTGCCATTACCTGTCTTCTTGGGCTTAAAACATTCACGCTTGAAGTGCCACTTCTCTCCATAGTTAAAACAGGTGACTTTGGTTTTATCGAAACCAAAGTTAGTGTCTTTGGTGGCTATCAAGTTATGTCCCGTCTTTTTCACAAACTTCTTCGCCCTCCGGACCGCACTAGCCAAAGCCCACATGATATCCATTCTTTCGAGTTTAGTTTCATCTACTTGCTCGTAGTCTTCATCGGCGATATGGCAGTTTCCAATCTTCCCTGCAACTAGGCCATCATAGGAGTGAACTACAGCTGCTAGGAGATCCATATGCTCCTTTGCCACCTCCAGAGTAATATTACTTAGATTCTTGGTCTTCAACTTCGTAGTTATTGCTTCAGGTTCTATGTATTGGGTGCAAAATGACCCTGATGCGTCAGATCCTGAAGTAGTGGCTTGAGAAGGAGCTGCTAAACTTGACACGAATGTCGTTTGAAGTGGTGTCCTGAACTTTTTGGAGTGGGTGATGAGTTATAAAGTGACGGGTTCTGATCATATGATCCTTTTTGAGACCTGTACTTCATCCTAAACTCTTCCTCTCTCAGCTTTAGAATGATATCGTTAATATCCAACTTTGCCAGCATATCATTCTGTCTTAGATTTGACACAAATGAAACCCACTTCTCTTGCAATCCATCTGCAAAACTCGATACCTTGTCTTCCATGGACGTTGTTACCCCATGAGTGTGCAGCTCACTCATCAAGTGGTAGAAATGGTCGATGATGTCATCCAGGCTCTCTTTTCCTATCGAAGAGAAGTTATCAAACGCCTTCTTCAAAGCCTTTTCCTTTAATGCTTTCAACATTGCATTCCCGTCATACCGTTTTTCCAGAGCCTCCCATAACTTCTTGGCTTGCTTGTTCTCAGAAAAATGATGGAATATATCCTTAGGAATTGACTGAGGCAACAAAGCATACACCTTCTTCTCTGCATTATACTTCACCTTCTGGCTATTAGTCATGCCCACAAGGTAAGTTTAACTCTGGCATGCTATATCCTGTCTCGATTGATTCCCACAGATTGGGATCAACTCCATTTAGGTATATCTCAAACCTTTGCTTCCATTGTGGGTAATCATCTAAAGTTATGAGCTTTAGAGGCCTATTGTGATTCCTAGTTTCATTTTCCAAAAGCAATAGATTCTGGATCCGTGAATCCCTACCGGCAGTATACGCTGAGTACTGATCTTCCATTTTTTTATTAACTTTGAATTTCAAACTAAAAATTATTCACTCATGTGAATGGAGGGGTCCGAATGGATCAATTGTGCGCTTGAACAAATGTGGTTGAGCCAATCGTGTGATTGGACAAATGCGGATGAACAGTCGTGCGATTGGGCAGATGCGGATGAACAGTCGTGCGATTGGGCAGATGCGGATGAACAATGCGAATGAGATTGTTCAATCGTACGAATGGAAGGGCGACTGAGTTCAATCGTGCGTATGGGAGGTGCGAGTGAGTTCAGTCGTGCGATTGAGTCAATCGTGCGACTGAAGGCTGTTGGTTTTGCAAAATTCAAGGGTTTTGGTACTTTGACATAAAAATATGATTTTTCACAAACCCTAATCTGCCGAAAGCCGAAAATCATGAACTTTTGGATCTGGAGACGTCAAAAACACTGTTTTACTTAAAAAGATGGTTTTTTTGAATGAAAAACATGATTTTTACACCAAAACAATCGAATCACACGCAAAATCAAGAGCCAAAGCTCTGATACCACTTGTTAGGACCTTTTCGTACGGAGTACTAACTGATTTTGTGCGTATACCAACTCAAATAGTGCGGAATCCTATTTGATTGGCGATCCAATCAAGGAGAACACAATTCAGATCAATCTAATGATTAATGAAATGTTACGAATGATTAGAGAACGATCAACTATGATCTATGAACTTGGAACAGGTTTTCTTGAGTCTTTGGATGGCAAGGGTACGATTATGTGCATAGGTATTCGAATTGGTTTGATTTTCCACGAATTAGGTGGTAGTTATAGGTTAGGGTCTTCCAATCGTACGACTGAACCATTAGCATGGTTCAGTCGTGCGACTGAATCATGTGATTAATCCATCCGCACGACTGAAGGTTCAGTCGTGCGATTGAGTCAATCTTATGTCTCAATTGTGCGACTAATCAAGTCTCCTAGTTCAGTCGTGCGACTGGTCCATTAGCATGAAGTCTTCATGTGTATGGTCCATTAGCGTGGTCCATTTGCATGAGAACTTCACACGATTAAGTTTGAACATGTTTCTGAATCATTATTGACTAAGAATTATGTACAACAACCACAAAGCTATATATTTAGTTCACTATAAGTTATCACACAATAAACAATTAAATATTAAACATTATAAACCTCAACCACACTTTGTATTTCATTCATACCCATTCAATTACATATATATAAATCATGATAGACATATTACATTAAGCTCCTAAACTAGGTACACATGTATCAACAAGCTGGCCTTCAAAGTATGGCCGGCTGTAGGATGTAGTATAAGTATCTCAGGTTCTTGTAATTTTCTTTTATGCTTTGTAACACTTGTAATAGAACTTGAGATAGCAATATACTGCATTCTTGAAAACCATATACTTGTGTATCTTGTTCTCTTGTTCTGTCTCTTACTTACTTACTTGTGTTCTTAGTATCATCTATTGTGGTTAATCTAGTTCACTGTTTGATTAAGTTTAGTTTGTTCTCCTCTTTGTGT
>BJCM01241966.1:0-11109 GCA_018326385.1 Flaveria bidentis | reverse complement strand
TTTTTGAATGATTTGGGGCTGGAAAACATCTGAAAATCTGGTTTTTGAGTGTGTGCATGTTTGACCCGTTTGTGTATGTGTATGTGTGTGTATGATCCGTTTGAGCCTTGTTTGTGAGCTTGTGTGTGCTTGAATGGTGTTGTGGTATGCATCCCTAAGGTTTAGGATGGTCGATTTGGGCTTAGAATGGGTTTAGATGAGCTTGGAGGTTGAAAATGGCAGATTGGGTTCCGGATGAACTGCATTCTGCATCAGCTAGGGCTAGGCGACCGAATGGAGCCTGTATGGCCGAATGGGGTGCAATTGGGGTCCATTCGGACGATTGGGGCCAATTGCATGGAGGTCATGCGACTGAGGGTCTAGTCGCATAAGTGCTCATTCGCATTAGTTCCATTCTCATAAGGTCCATCCGCATTAGTCCATTCGCACGATTGGGTTTTCATTTGCATGGGTGTTCATCCGCATTGGTTCATTCGCATGATGTTCAGTCACATGGAGGCCATGCGACTGAAGGGTGTCCATACGCCTGAATGGGGCTGTTGTACCCGAGGGAATGGTAGTTTAACTTCTGACTTTCGGGGGAAAGTGCGGATGTAAGTTTTGACGTAAAGGTTCCCGTAAGAGCATGTAAGATGATTGTTGTGGCCTTAGAGAGCATGTTGGTCAGGATGATGATGTCGCATGATTATGCATGTTATGTATGTATGATGTTGCCCTGTATGATGCTGATGACTGTGTATGATATGTTCCTTATTATGATGTATGTTATGTAGTCTGTGGCTTTACGTGTCATGTTAATGAATGAATGAAGTTTTATGTAACGTAAAGTGAAAGATAAGGAAAATAGGAACATGGAGTAAGAATGCATGCATTAATCAACGATAAAAGTAAAGAAAGTCTTGCAAGCATAGTATGTCAGGACACGCCATTAAAAGGTGTTAGCCCAACGGTGTGTGGGTTCGCTATCCCGGGAGGATGCACATCGGGGTCTTTCTTTGTGATTGACCATTTGTATAGCCCCATTGCTGCATACCCTAGGTACTGCGATCAAAGGTGCAATGCACCATTATAGCTGGTCTATGATAGACCTAGGTCCAATACCAGGAATAGCTGGGTATTACACATGGCAGTGGTACACCTAAACTCTACCCTAGGTATTGTGACCAGAGGTGCGATGCACCGTTATAGCTGGTCTATGTTAGACCTAGGTCTAGTATCAGAAAATAGCTGGGTAAAGTTTATGGTGGAAGGAAAGGAAAGAAGTAACGATGAAAGAATGAAAGCATGAAAGATTAAAGAAGATAATAATGAGATTATCTATTTGTACGTATGATGTATGATTGCATGAAAGTAAAGAATGGTTTTAAAGAAAAGTATGTTTTATTTTATAAAACTAGAACTCACTCAACAACGCTGACTTTGATGTGTTTTCAGTTGGCAGGTAATGATTGGTGGGGTTGGCAAGAGGTGGCTACTCAGCTCTTTTGGGATGGCATCCATTTATATAACGCTTTTGTGATGTAATCCAACAATGTATTATTTTGCAAAAGCTACTATATTGAAATGAAATGCCATTTTTAAATGTTTCCGCTGCGATGCTTTACGAAATACAAGTGTAATTATATGTTTTCTGTGCGATGAGGATCCAACTGTAAGCGTCCCGGGAACGGGGCCTTACAGAATGAAAGGTAATATAATGTTTTTGTAAAACTAGAACTCACTCAGCAACGTTGACTTTTCATGCATTTTCCAGTTGGCAGGTGATTGTTGCTGAGGATGGAACGGCGGCTACTTGGCTCATTTTGGATGACATCCATTTTATGATACGATAACATTTTTGCATTGTAAAACGAACGAATGATATTTTGTAATGAACGTTGTATTATTTTGCAAAAAGTGTTTATTTAGAGGAAATAAAATGGTTGTTTAAATTTTTTCCGCTGCATGGTTTTAGTAAAGTTAATGTAAATATATGTTTCATGTGCGATGATTGACCAGCTGTGAGCGTCTCGAGAACGGGGCCTTACACCTCTAAAGTCTTAACCTTTGATTTAAGGTTTGAGACTTTAGAAAGTAGGTTTTTGATGGTAAGTTGAAGAATACCCTCATCTTCTTTTGAATAATCATGGGGAGATGAGATAACATACCTGGTATGTTTATCATCACCACCTCATGTGGTTTCTTGGCACCCTAATTTCCCTTGCATACTGATGTCTCTTTCAGAGGCATCAATTGGAAAGGTTGCCGTAGATTAAGTCTCACTTATATTACCAATTTCCAGAGAGGCCAATATGACACTCTTAGTAGTGGTAGTTGAGTCTACATGAGTCCCCTCCATACTTGTGGGACTCACCTCAGTTTGGTCAAATTGATGTGGGATAGATATCAGAGGTTCCTTGGGGTTCAGTTGATTTTGAGAGTAGGGAGGAAGATCAACATCATGGCCTCGATGAAACATGAGATCCTTATTAGAACGGGTTAATAGGTCAAGAAAGGATATAGAGGTTATTCCTAATGACTCGAGACCTTAGTCAACACCTAATGTCATTAAGCAAGTGATGTGGTTGTCCCTTTTTGGCCTCTCAAGATAGTGTTGAGACTCACCCTAAGGACTTATGGTTTGGGTTTTGGACTCATCAGGTTGAGACTGAGGAGGCTCAACACTGATATTGAGGTTAATGGTGGAGGATGGTTGGACCACTGGCTGAGTGGGAGCCCTAAGTTCAACTCTAGCCTTTTTGGTTTGAACAAATAGGACTTGTTCAATCATAGTAGATTGAAAAAGGGTTAGTTTTGGGCATCTCCAGTATGCGAATTTGATAGGGTAAGAAAAGATAACTGGCATTGAAGTCGTGGTTATTGGTGTAGGTTCATCACTTGATGACTTTGCAAGGATGTCACCAGGAGCTAATGGCTCAAGCATACCCGAAAGAAGATCACTGAATCTTCTGGTGAAGTTGGTGGACCCATTCTTTATTGTTTTGAAGATGCCTGGCCTCATGTGAGGGACCACAAGAATGTCTTCACTGTGAAGTCTGTCTTAGTCAAGCTCACAATTGATTATGTGCTGAATAAATCAGGGATACATGTAGAATGGATCCCTGGTGAGATTACCTTAAAGATTATTTAGTACAAACCTTGAGTAGTTGAAGCAGAGGCCTTTGACCAACCCATGGACTAGGCAGCCCAAATCATATGGGATTTGATCCCATCCCCCGGATTTGTTGGAGAGACAATAGAGAATGATGTGCAGCAAGAACTTCTAGTTGTACGAGAAGTTCAACTTATAGATAGTATATTTGCTCACATCACCACCATATCCCATCTGAGTGTAAGTGTCCTCCAAATCAGACTTGGGGTATTCAGTAGGGACATCTTAATCATGATGCTCTAGATGCTCCCTGATGGTTCTTTCACTAATAACAAGTTCCTGCCTGCATATCCTCGATCTGATCACCCTTTCTCCATTAAGCATTTCGCTTTAACCATTGGCCTAGAATTCGACCATATAGTTTGAGTAGATAGTGGGATTAACAATGAGAGCGGTGAAGTATGCAGATTGTGTTAGAAATTGAATGATTGCGCAAATTCAACATCCTTAGAAGAATCAAGGATTGCAACATGGTTATGCTGAAGATTCAAGGCCATTGTTTGTGAAAGTATTGTGGGATTGTAGGAATTTGGATACATGTAGAAGAAAAAAGTGTAAATTTAAGACTGTTGTGAAGGTAAAGAGAGTAAAGAAAGAGAGTCAGAAGCTTATAAATGGGGGATAAGAAGATCAAACCGATAAGGTGAAAGGATAGTTTGGATTTCGGTTTGATAGGGGCAGTAAGATAAATAATTTAAAATATTCTGACAATCATCAATAAAATATTACCTTTTACAGAGTGGGGCACAAAGATTTCTGTTACACAGTAAAGGTTTCTTCCGAGAGTAAAATTGCTTCCGAGAAAAAAGTTTTAAGTTTCCCTGTAATGTCTTCCGAGGCCACCTTTACTTTCGAAAGAAAACCATGTCATAAAGACAAGTCTGTTTTCGAGATAAAGTGGTCTTCCAAAAGAAGAAGTTTGTAAGCTCTAGAAGTCGATTGGATCTATGATAAAATTTTCTTTGGAAGATGTATAAAGATATCTTTCGAGGGTAAATTTCTCTTTGGAAGAATTCATACTTAGAAATTTTGAGGAAAACCTTTTTTAATAGGGCTTAGATTGTATATAGACAACATAGACAAGACGGATTTTAAAAGGTTTTTAAAAGAAATGGACTAGTCAATGTTTATCATTCCAATATGTAATGTTTCATATAAAGCTGATGCAATCCAAAACATCCAAATAGCCTGTCTTGCATGCATGCACAAAGTGCTAAAGTAGAATGCTTCAGAAGTTTCACATTCTGCATTAGAAAATATTCTAAGTGTGAAATCTTCCGAAGTCAAGACCAATATCTTCCTAAGCCAAACATGAAGTCTACCGAAGTTTCAGAGACAAAGTCTTCCAAAGCCAGTTTATGAAGAGATATTTCTTCCGAAGACTTCTGAGTACATGCTTTATCTGATGTACCTTTTACCATAAAGCTGGACCACCTTTCCACTGTAACTTTGTTTGACTCACAAACTTTCACAAGTTGGTGAAAAGGTCCATGCTTTTGGTAAACTATACATTAAGGTCTTGAGTCTGTTTCTTTCTACTTTATGTACCTTTATCCTTTTTGTAATATATTAGGATGTGAGCTATGGCATGTCATAGTTATTGGTCAAAAGGCAATCTGCCTTTTGACCTTATATTGATTTTGTTGTTTTCTAACTCATGTATCTAGCTGGGCTTCAAAGTATGGCCAACTGTAGGATGTAGTATAAAGTATCTCTGGTTGTATGATTTGTAACACTTGTAAGGAACTAGAGAGCAATATACAACATTCTAGAAAACCAAACACTTGTGTTATTTTGTTTTTGTCTGTCTCTTAATTACTTGTGTTTCTTAGTATCATTGCAACTGGTTTCTAGTTCCCCATTTGATCTGTTAAGTGTTCTAAATCAATCTCTCCTCATTGTGTGTTGTGTTGTAAGTGACCAAACCCCTCAAATGGTCCTGCACAATAGTTGTGATTAAATACTTAAATCTTTGTTCACCAAAAGCCTTGGTGAACAAGTCAACATATTGTTCATTTGAATCGACTTTGACTAGTTTGATCATGTTTTTCTGAACTCCCTCACAAGCTCTTACGATCAGTTCATAAGAAACTTTAATATGAATGCTTGGGTAAAACTATGGTTGAACTCCATGGTATGCTCAAAACTGCTGAGCAAAACATACCAGGTAAGACTAAGCAACTACTAATGGTTAGATCTACTTGTGTTAAAAAGCCTAATCCCAAGAAAAAAATTTATAACAATAAAGGTAAAGAAAAGGCTGTTGCTGCCAAGCCTGCCACACTTGCTACTAAAAACAAAGCGGCACCCTTCGAAGGACCGTCACTATTTTGAATGCAATAAGATGAGGTACTAGAGACATAACTGCCCTAACTATCTAGCTAAGCTGAGGGCGAAGAAGGCCAATGGTGAAGGCACTTCTTCAGGTATTCTCATTTATGTTATAGAGCTTTTCATTGTTTCTAACAACACATGGGTATTTGAATTGGATGTGGTTACCACATCATTAATGTCTTGTAGGAGCATGAAAAGTGGAGGAAATTGAAACAAAGTGACATGGAGCTCATCGTTAGTGATGGGAAACGAGTACCAATTCTAGCTACTAGAACATATCATCTTTCTTGTCTATCTGGTCTTGTAATTAATTTTAATAATTGTTTATTTGCTCCTGGTTTGACCAAAACATTTAATTTAAAGTTTCTTTATTGTTTGAACAAGGATTCAAGTATGTTTTTAATGATGCTTTTATTTCTGCTTACTTGAATGATGTCTTTTATTTTGAGGCTAAACCTCAAAATGGAATTTATGTGATTGATGTTCAAACAAACATTAACATATGTAATATTTTGAAGCGTATCAAATTTGGAATTAATGATACATTTCTTTGGCATTGTAGACTTGGCCACATAAGCAAGGCCCGTGTGAAAAGGCTTTAGTCCGAAGGGATTCTAGAATCTACAGGACAAGAATTCTTTGATGAATGCGAATCTTGCTTAGCTGGCAAACTTAGAAAGGATCCTTTCAGCCATTTTGGTAAATGGGCCAAGGATCTTTTAGCACTCATACATTTGGATGTATGTGATCCTTTCAGAACCATGTCTAGAAATCATGAAAGATACTTTGTTACGTTTATTGACGATTATAGTCGATATGCCTATGTCTACCTTTTGAAGCATAGACATGAAACTTTTGAAAAGTTCAAAGAGTTTCAAAACCAACTTGGTAAGACTATCATGGTACCTCGATTAGATCGAGGTGGAGAATACCTAAGCCAATAGTTCATTAATCGTCTAAGGGAATGTGGAATTGTTTCACAGTTCACTCCACCCTACACACCCCAACTTAATGGCATGAGTGGTAGGAGAAAATGAACCCTACTTAATATGGTTCGATCGATGATGTGTAGAAATAACTTACCTCACTACTTTTGGAGTTATGCTCTTATGACTGACGCCTATCTTATCAATCTGATGCCAACTAAAAGGGTAGACAAAACCCCATATGAGATATGGCATATGTCTAAACCTAATTTGTCTTACGTTAGAGTATGGGGATGTGATGCATATGTCACTAGTGAGTTTGATGACAAGCTAGATCCTCGAGGCGAAAAAGTTATCTTCGCTGGATACTATAACAAAAGTGGATATTACTTTTTTCATCTTGATGCAAATATGATTTTCATTAAAAAGAGGAATATTTCCTCAAGAAAGAGTTTCCAGATCGAGGAACTGAAAGTAATATGGTGGATCTTAAAGAAAATCAAGAACCACAAACACATGCTGATGAAGTCGGTGCGTCTGAACAACAAGAAATCATTCCTGATTCGGACATAAGCATAAGCGTTCGTAGTAATAGTAGAACTTACAAAGAACCTGAAAGATATTTTTGGAATTTGGAGGGTCCTAAGGTTCTGGTAGTAGCTGGTTCTAGTGATGAACCTACTAACTACAAGTCTGCTATCTCAGATTCGGAATCTATGAAATGGCTAGATGATATGAACGCCGAGATGCAATCTATGTGTGACAATCAAGTTTGGGATTTGGTTTTCCTACCCCCTGGTTCATGGCCAGTAAGGAGCAAATGGATTTTCAAGAGAAAAACTAACATGCATGGAAATGTACACACCTATAAAGCATGGCTAATAGCGAAGGATTTCACTCAAACTCAAGGTGTTGACTATGATGAAACTTTCTTGCCTGTTGCTATGATAAAATCAACTAGGATACTACTTTCCATTGTAGCGTATTATGATTATGAGATATGGCAAGTGGATGTAAAACCGCTTTTCTAAATAGACATCTCTATGAAGATGTCTATATGTACAACCTGATGGTTTTATTGATCCAAAATATCCAAATAGGGTGTATAAACTAAATAAGTCTATTTATGGACTTAAACATGCATCTTGTAGCTGGAATCTTCATTTTGATCAGAGAATCATGGAATTTGGTTTTGTCAAATGTGAAGATGAGCCTTGTATTTACAGAAAGGCTAGTGGGAGCACTATATCATTTCTCATATTGTATGTGGATGATATACTGATTATTGGAAACAATATCCTTATGCTTAACGAAGTTAAACAATGGTTAGGAGCTTTTTTCACAATGAAAGATCTTAGAGAAGTTGCTTACATTCTAGGAATTAAAATCTATAGGGATAGATCTAAGCGGCGTCTAGGGCTTAGTCAAAGCATGTACATAGATAAAATGATGACACTTTTAAGATGTAAAACTCCAAGAAAGGAGGAGTTCCTACGACTAAAGGTACTGTGTTGAACAAATCACAATTTCCTTCAATGGGAATTGATATTAAGCGAATGAAAAAGGTTCCATATGCTTCAGCAGTTGGTTCTATCATGTATGTTATGTTATGCACTAGACCTGACGTCTCGTATGCTTTAAGCATTACCAGCCGTTATAAGCAGAACAGTGGCTTTGCCCATTGAACTGCAGTTAAGAACATTTTGAAGTACTTAAGAAGGATTAAAGACATGTTCTAAATATTTGGAGGAGTTGAAGAATAGCTCACTATAAGGTGTTACACTGATGCTAATTTTCAAACTGACCGAGATGACTCTCGCTCACAATCTGGTTTTGTATTCATACTCAATGCTAGATCCATCTCCTGGAAAAGTTCCAAGCAGAGTGTGGTTGCAGATACCACTACTGAATTGAATACATTGTAGCATCTGATGCTGTAAAGGAAGCTGCTTGGATGAAGAAGTTCATAGCTGATCTCCATATGGTTCTAAGTATTCGGAAACCAATTGAGATATTTTTTTGATAACACAGGTGTTATTGCTCAAGCCAAAGAGCCCAAATCTCATCACAGGGCCAAGCATATTCAGAGAAAGTTTCACTATATACAAGACGTAGTGAAACTGGAAACAATCGGGATAAGCAAAATAGACACAGATCAAAACCTAGTAGACCTGATTACTAATCCCATGACTCAAAACAAGCATGATCAGCACAGGGATGCGATCAGGCTTATATTAGCTAGTGATATGTTTTGATTTAGTATTGGGATGTACAAACATTTAATAGTTATAATTTTGAATTCATTTTGATTTACTTATTTAGATGCAATTATGAATCTTATAAATGTGTTTGATTTTACCACAAAGTGGTGAAGTAGAATGCTTTGGAAGTTTCATATTTTGCATTAGAAAATATTCTAAGTGTGAAATCTTCTGAAGCCAAGACCAATATCTTCCGAAGCCAAACATGAAGTCTTCCGAAGCTTTAAAGACAAAGTCTTCCGAAGCCAACACTTGAAGACGGATTTCTTCCGATGACTTTTAGTATACATGCTTTATCTGATGTACTTTTCATAAAGTTGGATACCTTTCTCCTACAACTCTGTATAGTCACCAATTTTCATAAGTTGGTGAAAATGTCCATACTTTTAGTAACTGTACATTGAGGTCTCGAGTATGTAACTTTCTACTTCATGTACTTTATCCTTTTTGTAATAGATTAGGATGTGAGCTATGGCATGTCATAGTCACTAGTCAAAAGGAAATCTTCCTTTTGACTCTACAATTGCTTTTGTTTGTGTCTAGTCAATTGTATCCAGCTGGCCTTCAAAGTATGGCCGGTTGTAGGATGTAGTATATGTATCTCAAGTACTTGTAACTTTCTGATATGCTTTGTAACATTTGTAATAGAACTTGAGAAGACAATATAATGTAATCTTGAAAACCATCTCTTTGTGTATTTTGCTATCTTGTTCTGTCTCATATTTACTTGTGTTCTTAGTATCATTACTAGAGGTTAACTAGTTTCATAGTTTGATTAGTTGAGTGTTCTTAAGCAACTCTCCTTTTTGTGTTGTTGTGTTAGGTTTGCATACCCTTCAATAGTCCTACATTTGGTATCAGAGCATTCCAGGCTCTTGATATAAGATCTCACCATCTTAAGATCCCTCAAACACATAAATACTTAACTTATCAAATGGCAGCCATTTCCAAATCTGATATGGAAACTCGAACCATGACAAAATCCCCACTGATCACTCTTGATGACTTTGACACCTGGTGCCAAAGAATGGAAGGTTTTATTAGGTCTCTAGACTCAAGAATGTGAGAGTTTGTTGAAAATGGACCTTATATACCAAGCACCTCTTCTGCTACTGGTGGTGGTATGATCCCCAAGGTTGTGGCTGACTTCTCAGATGAAGATAGAAAGAGAGTAGAGATTGACCAGAAGGCTATGAGAGCCCTTTAGACTGCTCTTCCAAACTTTGTCTATAGAGGTTTCAAGAAATGCAAAACAGCTAAGCAGTTGTGAGATGCATTGAAACTGATGTATGAGGGCTCCTCCGAAGCTAAGGAGAACATGAAGGATCTCCTGAAGCAGCAGTTTGAAAATTTCACCTTCAAAGTTGGTGTAACCATGACTCAACAATACTTCAGGTATGTTGAGATTGTGGATACCCTAGTGGATGGAGGGGTTGCTTTTGAAAACAGAGACATTGTATGGAAGTTCATGTCCTCACTTCCTAGGCAATGGACACGCTACTGTGTGGTTATCAAGAGAACTAGGAATCTGAAAGCTCTCACTCTAACAGAGTTGTATGGGATTCTCAGTGGCTACCAGATGGAAATGAACATGCAAGGTTCATCTGGAAACTCTAACAATCAAATAGGTTCAGCCCTTCATGTGGTTGAAAGGGATAGCACATAACCCTAACATTATCTCATATGCTATCTTGATAACTTACCAAAGGGTCCTTTCATCACCTTCCCCGAGACACCAAGGGAGAACTACACTTAAGGAAGCCCATTCCAAGAGACAAGTTTTTCTCAAGCCTTTGTGTCCTCTGATGAAAGTTGTGGCAATTTTCTTTTCACCCTTGAAGACCTAGACTGTATCCTTCCAGATGATCTAGAGTACATGGAGATAGTCCAGCTGATGGCTCTTCTCACTCATAGAGCCAAGTTCTACATGCGAACTAGAAGGAAGTTCCCCAGTAATGTAGCCAATGGAAACTTTGGACTGGACAAAACTAAAGTTAAATTTTACAACTGTAACCTGATGGGCCATTTTGCCGGGGAGTGTAAGGAACCAAGAACAAATGGTGGTCAAGCACAGTCCAGACCAAACTACACTGATAAAGCTACCCAAAATGACAAGCCAAAGCAGTAAGCTGCAGTTGCTGTTGAAGAAGGAGGCTTTGACTGGAGCTTTTAGGTGGAAGATGCTTCTCCAAACCAAGCATTGATGGTAGATCATGAAAAAGCCAAGGTATTGGAACATCTCTGTACCCCTCAATGCATTGCTAAAGTTAACAGATACAGGTCTTACAACTTAGAAATAAGATCTGATCTTGAGTCCTTAAACATTTTTAAAGCTGATTTTAGAAAGTCTGAAAGTGATTATAAGGTTAAGATAGAGGACTTAGAGAAAACCATTTCAGTTCTAAAACATGAGCATACAAATTATAGGACTCAGATC
>BJCM01241963.1:0-15850 GCA_018326385.1 Flaveria bidentis | reverse complement strand
TAACTCTCTTGAACTCACCAACCATTGTGTTGACATTTTAGTATGCTATTCTCAGGTCAATAGCCCGCTTGCCATAGGAGCACTACACGGTTGCACATGCATTCTAAGACTCGGTTTTCAAGACATCGTTATTGTTTTAAATGATTAATTTTACTCTTTGGGGTTGGCACATGTTTTGCCATAGTATACATTTCTATTTCATTGGATTGTTTTACAATACGCTTCCGCACAGTTTTAAAGTTTGTCTTGGGTTGATTTTATTTAATTATTGCATATAGAGTCGTTTTGTACACACGCCTCGCGGTAAAACTCCGCACGTGGATTTTGAGGGTGTGACACTTAATAGATCAAATAGGAAACTAGTTAACTAGAATAAAAGATGCTAAGAACACAAGTAAATGGGAGACATAACAAGATAGTGTAACAACACATGTATTTGGGTTTCAAGAATGTTGTATATTGCTTCTCAAGTTCTATTACAAAGTGTTACAAAGCATAACTTAAAGTTACAAGTACTTGAGATATATATACTACACCCTACATCCGGCCATACTTTAAAGGCCAGCTGGATACATAGGACTAGACAACAAAATCAAATGTAGAGTCAAAAGGTAAATTGTCTTTTGACTAGTGATTATGACATGCCATAGCTCACATCCTAATATATTACCAAAGGATTAAGTACATAAAGTAGAAAGCTCAGAGTCAAGACCTCAATGTACAATTACCAAAAGCATGGACCTTTTTACCAACTCATGTCAGTTGGTGACTAAACAGAGTTGCAATGGAAACATGGTCCAACTTTATGGTAAAATACATTAGATAAAAGCATGTTCATAAAAGTCTTTGGAAGAAATTTGTCTTTACTCTTTGGCTTCGGAAGACTTTTTCTTGAAGCTTCGGAAGACTTCACTTATGGCTTCGGAAGATATTGGTCTTGGCTTCAGAAAATTTTACACTTAGAATATTTCTTGTGCAAGGTGTAAAACTTTCGAAGCATTTCTACTTCAGTTCTTTAATGCATGCATGCAGAGAGACTTTGGATGTTTTGAATGTTTTGGCTGCATAAGACTTATTGGAATCCTTACAAACTCAACCTAGGCTGATGCTACCAAAACATTTGAAGATCTTCATCCGTTGATAGTCCTCATCATGATGATGACCAGACCCTTCTTCATTAGATGGTTACGATCACTTAGACTTTTATAGTATCTTCTCATCTCAAAGAGATCATGCAGAGGTAGGTTGAATAAGTCTTGCCATGTGTAGACATTCTCACCACCTTGATCTCTAATCACATGCCATCTTTCTAGATTAGTTGTGAAGGTCCAGGATAAGATGGGTCTCTCAAAAGCAAGATGAGCCATTTGGATTGGAGTTGATTGAGCTTCCTCTTCATGTACTTTCTCAGGTTGATTTGACTCACCCTGAGTATGGAGGTGGATGGTTTAGACTTCATCTAATTCTTTGACTTTGGTCTAGAAGTCACCCTCTTCCTCCTTTTTGATGACTTTAACTGAGAAGACTGGTGTGTAACACCTTGTTGATCAGTCTTGTCTTGCTCAGTTGGGTGTTCCTCCCTCACAGGTTCAGAAGAAGAGGGAGTTTGACCCGACTGTGGATTAAAAGATAAAGCTTGCTGAGGCTCAGCAGGAGGTACAAGTTGTGTCGTCTCAGGTTGTTCAACCTTAACCTCTACTTCAGGAAGAACTTCACTTGGAGGGGAATGTAACTCAAATAGCTCTCCTCTTTTGATCTTCTAGTTGATTACCCTAATGTTCTTATCCATTATAGATAGAGACATAGGGCCATGTTTCTTTCCAGAGAATCCATACAACATCAAGAAGCTCATCATCCTTTGTCTATCAGCAGACTTCTTCATGCTCTTCTAGATGATGGCTCTTGACCTTGCAACATTTTCCTTCATTTTTCTTTTTGTTGCTTTTTGTTCTTTGTGTACTTGAAGTTCAAGATGTTTTAGATACTTAAACTCTATGTACTCAAAGGACAAGGGAAAAAGTGTAGATGCCTGGTAAAGACATGTGGCACTCAGGTAGTTGATCATGTTTTTCTTATCTGTTTCTTTGTCCACCTGAGGTTCTTGTGTAGCAACCACAGTCTCTTACACAAGACTTTCTTGAACTGGAGAGAGAGTGGGAACATGCTTATACAATCTCTTTTGTCTATTCTCCTCTTTGATTTGGAGAATGGCTTTTGACCTTGCAACATCTTCATTCATCTTTCTTTTTGTTGCTCTTTGTTCTTTGAGTACTTGAAGCTTAAGCTGTTTGAGATACTTAAAGTCTATGTACTCAAAGGACAAGGGAAAAAATGTAGATGCCTAGTAGAGACCTGTTGCACTCAGGTAGTCGATCATGTTTTTCTTATCTGTTTCTTTGTCTACCTGTGGTTCTTGTGTAGCAGCCATAATCTTTTGCACAAGACTTTCTTGAACTGGAGAGAGAGTGGGAACATCCTTGTGCACCGTTCCCAGGACGCTTACAGCTGACCAATCATCGCACATAAAACATATTTATACATTTAACTTAAATAAACAATTGCAGTGGAAATATTTAAAATGACATTTCATTTCATTATAAAAGCTTTTGCAAAATAATACATCGTTGACAAATTACAAAATACATGTTGCATTACATCACAAAAGCATTATAAAAATGGACGCCATCCAAAAAGAGCCAAGTAGCAGCTCCGTGCCATCCTCAACAACCTTTACCTGCCAACTGGAAACACATAAAAGTCAGCGTTATTGAGTGAGTTCTAACTTTAAAATAAAACATACTTTAATTTCGTTTAAAACCGTCCTTTACAATCATACGTGATCATGCATTATACATACACATAGATAATATCATTATTATCTTCATTATTCGTTCTTTCATTCCGTACATTTGTCATTAAATCTTTACTTTCATTCGGACCAATGCCATGTGCTTCACCCTACCGTTATGCATAAAGTTGGTACTGGGCCTGAGGTTTTTCATAGACCCAAAACATTGTGCACGGAGCTGACTCTAGTACCTAGGGTAAGCGGCAAGGGTCCTATACATATGGTCAATCACAAGGATTGGACCCCTGTGTGCATCCTCATGGGGTATTCAACCCACACACAGTTGAGCTGACACCCCTCAATGGGTGTGAACCTCCACACATACGCTAAAGCACACGGATCAAGACCCAGTGTGCATCCTTCTAGGGTAGCTAATCCGCACATGGTTGAGCTAAGACCCTTCATTAGGTGTGAACCTCCATACATATGCCTGCAAGCCTTTCTTACTTTCATTCGTTCATTAATGCATGCATTCTTTCATTATGTTCCTCTTTTCATTATCTTCCACTTTACGATACATAATACTTTTCATTTCATTCATTAAGATTCAATATGAAGCCATGGGAAAATAATCATACATAATAGGAACATAAACATCTACATACAACATCACCATACGGGGCACCATCATACGTACATAACATACATCAACATACCATCATGCATAAGCATCAATCATACCTCATACATCATACTATGCCCTACACATCATCCATGACTTCAAAAAGTCAACTTACATAGCCCCCGGGAACATCCCAAGTCAAAGCCTACTTTTACATTTTCCCCAAAACTTCAGAAAGTATTCTAAGTCTTTGGGCGAATGAGCACTATGCAGGCACATAAGCATTATGCAGGCGTATGATCATTCAGACGCATGAGGAACACTTAGGTGCATGGGAAAGTTTCAGGCGCATCAGCACTAATGGGGCGTATGAGCAACACTTAGTCTATTCTGGGCAGGTTCTAGGCGCATGAGTACTATGCAGGTGCATGAGCACTATGCAGGCACATGAGTGCTTGGGCGCATGAGCTATCTAGGCGTCTGAACACTTAGTCATTATTAGCCTATTTCTAGGCGCATGGGTACTATTTGGGCGCATGAGCAGGCTATTTCCTTCTAAACATCATAAATCAGTCCCCAAACATCATATAACTTGTTCTAAGCTTAAATCTTACATTCTAAGCCTTAGAAACACTATCAAAACATCATCAAACACATACATCGCCTAAAATCAAACCCCACCTATAACATACACGCTTACACACATAGGGGTATAAATCCCAACTTTATAAAAATGTACATACATGCATTTCCAGCCCTAAAGTACTTTAAAACAAGTAAAAAGGGGGTTCTAGAACTAACCTTTGCAGCTCTTTGGGTAAGACTTCTTCAAACCCTTTTGAAAATTGAGTTCAAGCACCTAAAACCCACCAAACGCACACACTAACAACATATAACACGTATGAGCATATAACCGAAGCTATGGCCAGTTAAGAACACCTTAGAACCAAGAATTATTACCTTGAATTAGATCTCTTCTAGTTCTTTTTCAAAACCCTGAGAGTTCTGTTCTTCTTTCATCCTCTCTCTCTAAAATCCGAATGGTACGAATGTCGAGAGAGGGATGGGCGGCCATGCCACCTTTATCACCAACTTTTGAAGATTTTGTCCTTTTTGACACCTTTAGTCCCTCTACTTGGGCTTTTATAACTTTTCTTTCTTATTCCTCACTTTATTCTTTCTTTCTTTGACTACAAAATAACCGGGTGTTACAAGTCCATCCCCCTTATATAGGTTTCTTCCCCAAAAACTGTTATTCCTCAAACAAACATGGGTAGTGTTGTCTCATCTCTTTTTCAGTCTCCCACGTAGACTTAGATCCCTTCCTGTGTGCTTCCACTGTACACGCACAAGAGGAACCACTTTATTCCTTAGCCTCTTCTCTTTACAATCAATGATTGCCACTGGTTGCTTCACATAATTGAGTTGTTCATCTACCTCGATATCCTCCAGTGGTACGATCATATCCTCGTCTGCTAAACACTTTCTCAGATGAGATACATAGAATGTCGAGTGAATTCCACTTAACTCATCTCGTAACTCCAATCTATAGGCCACCTCTCCTACTCGAGCCATGATTCAGAAAGGCCCTATGTACCTTGGACTCAACTTGCCCCGCTTTTTGAACCGAATGATACCTTTCCAAGCTGAGACTTTCAACATAACCCTGTCACCCACCTAGAACTCAATCGGTCTACGTTGTTTATCAGCATACGACTTCTATCTATCTTTAGCTGCCTTCTTGAATGCCTTGATCATTTCAAGCTTCTCAGTCGTAGCTTTGATCATCTCGACGCTCACAAACTCTTTCTGACCAATATCACCCCAACACACGGGTGTTCGACATCTCCTACAATATAGCATCTCATAAGGGGGCATACCAATGCTGGCATGATAACTGTTGTTATATGAGAACTCAGCTAACGGTAAGTGGTCATCCCAACTTCCTCCAAATTGATGACACATGCACGAAGCATATCCTCCAACGTCTGAATGGTCCTTTCCGACTGACCATCTGTCCGAGGATGATAAGCCGTGCTAATATGTAACCTCGTCTCCATTGCATCGTGGAATTTCTTCTAATAATTTGATGTAAACCGGGTGTCACGATCAGAAACAATAGACACCGGCATGCCATGACGAGTTATGATCTCCTTGATGAAAAGATCCACCAACCTCTCGGATGAATACGTCTGGCGAATCGGTAGGAAGTGAGCACTCTTCGTCAAATGATCAACTATCACCCATATAACATCATACCCTCGTGCAGTACGCGGTAGCTTCATAATGAAATCCATGGTGATATCTTCCCACTTACACTCTGGTATATCCAAAGGTTGGATCTTCCCACACGGCTTTTGGTGCTCGACCTTCACTTGTAGACAAGTAAGGCATTTACTCATATACTCCACCATATCACGCTTCATTCCCGACCACCAATAATCTTTCTTCATGTCTTGGTACATCTTTGTAGCACCAGGATGAATAGAGTATCGAGTCTTATGAGCTTCGTCCATGATCTTCATACGTAGATCCCCGAAACAAGGAATCCACATTCGTCCAAATTGTGTCCTAACACCAAGTGTGTTTTCACCCAATTCCGCAACCAGACATCTCATTCTTTTGGAGTTAAGATGATTTTCTTTCAATGCCTCATCTTGAAACTCCTTGACCTGCTTCATTACATCTGAGGTCATAATCCACTAGTACGCCTTCACCCGAATCGGCTCGGGTCTTTCCTTTCGGCTAAGGGCGTCCGCCACCACGTTGGCTTTGCCCGAATGGTAATGGATCTCGCAATCGTAATATTTTATGAGCTCCAACCATCTCCTCTACCTCATGTTCAAATCTTTCTGCTCGAAGAAGTACTTCAAGCTCTTGTGGTCAGTGAATATGGTGCACTACGTCCCGTATAGGTAGTGCCTCCATATCTTTAACGTGAAGACCATGGCTGCTAGCTCCAGATCATGAGTAGGATATTAACCTCATGAACTTTCAAGTGTCGAGATGCATAGGCTATAACCTTTCCTCTTTGCATCAGCACACATCCCAACCCCGAGTAGGAAGCATCTGAATAAACCACCAGATCTTCACTTCCATCGGGTAATGACAGAACATGAGCTTGAGTCAACCTCACCTTTAATTCCTCGAACGCCTTCTCTTAAGCTTGACCCCATACAAACTTTACATCCTTCCGGGTCCGTTTTGTTAGTGGAGAAGCAATCTTAGAGAAGTCCTGAATGAACCTCCTATAATAGCCTGCCAAACCCAAGAAACTACGAATTTCGGATGGCATCTTTGGTGAGTTCCATTCCATCACCACCTCCACCTTTGCTGGGTGTACCATAATCCTCTCAGGATTCACTACATGACCCAAGAATTGAACTTCGCTCAACCAAAATGCGCATTTGGAGAACTTGGCATACAACTTCTCCTTTCTCAACATCTCCAAAACCTCCCGAATGTGACCGACATGCTCTATCTCTCTCTTCGAATAAATCAGGATATCATCAATAAAAACAATCACTAATTTATCCAACATCGGCCGACACACTCGATTCATTAGGTCCATAAAAGCAACTGGCGCTAGCGCATTGGTCAAACCAAAGGACATAACGAGAAACTCATAGTGTCTGTAACATGTGCAGAAAGCTGTTAAAGGAATATCCTGCTCCTTCACCTTCAATTGATGGTAACCAGATCGAAGGTCTATCCTCGAGAACCAACTGGCACCCTGGAGTTGATCAAACAGATCATCAATTCTCGGTAAGGGGTACTAATTCTTCACCGTCAACTTATTTAGCTCGCGGTAGTCTATACACATCCTCATACTGCCGTCTTTCTTCTTCACGAATAGGACCGGAGCACCCTAAGGAGAGATACTCGATCAAATGAACCCCTTATCAAGCAACTCCTTCAATTTCTCCATCAACTCCTTCATCTTAGTCGGAGCCAACCGATACGGTGTCTTAGCAACAGGTTGGGCACCTAGTATCAAGTCAATTTGAAATTCGATCTCTCGGTCAGGTGGCACTCCTAGTAAGTCTTCGGCAAACAGTCTGGAAAGTCACACACCACCGGTACGTCGGTCAGTTGTGGTGTTAGCGTATCCACATCCTATATGTAGGCCAAATAGGCACTACATCCATGCCTCATGCACTTTCCCGCCACCGCCATCGAAATCACCTTCGGAATCGTCGTGACTCGATCACCATAAATCGTCACCGTACTCCCGTCAGGCATTATCAACCGTATCATCTTTTTTCGAAACACAATGTTCGCCTCGTAGTCTGCCAACCAATCCTTTCCAAGGACTACATCGAACGCGCCTAAGGTCATCACAAATGGTCTAACAGGAAACTTGTGACCTTCTAGTGCTATGTCACTTCCTTCTACCATCTTTGAAATCCTGGTAGACTTACATATGGCAGTTTCTACAGTGAATGGCGTATCTATATTCTTACTACTAACATGCAATTTAGCACAGAAAGCAGCAAAAATAAAGCTTTTAATAGCACCAGAATCAAATAACACAGAGTCTAAAGTTTAATTTACTAGAAACGTACCTGACACAACATTGGGGTTTGTCCTAGCCTCCTCCTATGTCATCGTGAACGCTCTGGCACTTGCCCTCTGCTCTTCGTCTCCAGCCTTCTTCACTCCAGAACCCTCAGCCCTCGGCTTCTTATAGTCTCTACTCATGTGACCTCTGCGCCACAGTTGAAACATCTCCCTGCTTTGCATTCCCTTGCCATATGACCAGACATCCCACACTTGAAGCACACGTTCAATCCCCATCTACACTCTCCGGTGTGTTCCTTCCCACACTTACCGCACCTTCTCAGCCCCGCGCCAGATGTGACCACCTGTCGGTCATCCACCCGTGAACCTTTGTTGCTTGGAGTGGCCCCGCCACGTCCAACCCGCTTCCCATTCCAGTTTCGGTCACCGCCACCCTTCTTACCGACTTTAGCCACCACCACCTCTCGCTCATCATACAACCTTCCTGCTAAATCAAACGCTGACCTAAACGTGCTCGGTCGGGAAGCGATCATATGCCTATGGATATCCGCCGATAGCCCTTGGATGTTTCTTTTGATCTTTCATGACAGAGGTGTCACTTGATCTGGCACCAGACGTGCCATCTCGTTAAACTTGGTAGTGTATTGCTGATGTGTCGTCGTTCCCGCCTCCAGCTGCAAGAACTCCCTTTCAACTTTGTCCATTTCATGGTGAGGATAGAACTCCTCAATCACCAGTCTCTTTAACTCTGACCATTTCATTCTTCCGATAGCCTGGCTACCCTCAGCTTGGACAATATTTTCCCACCAACACAAAGCTGAGTCCATGAATGAGTGGGCAACAAGCTTCACCTTTTGGTACTCTCGGCACTCGCTGATATTCAGAACAACTTCTATCTCTCTCACCCACTGGTGAGCAGCAGCAGCAGTGCCATTGCCACCAAAGGTTGCAGGCTTGCATATTTGGAACGCCCCATAATTGTAGCCTCGTGCTGCCTTTGGCGTAGGCTCTTCTTCTTCCTCTTCTTCATCAGAGAAAATAGTCTCAGTCTCAGGCTGTCTCCTTTCGCCCGTAGGCCTATTCCTTTCCTTGCTTTCTCCTTCCCGCACAACCTTGATTACTTCGGTCACGACAAACAGTAAGATTGTCTGCATGACCTGATGCACCTCCTTAACAACCGCCTTCTTCATCGAGGCTCTTAAGTTAGCATTCTCACCCCCAGCCTCTGGGTGAGGGGTCTCTGGTTCTTCATGAACCACCTTTTCGGCTCTAGGCTTTCCTCTTGTAGCCCGTGGTTCCGCACCACATCCACCACGACCTCCACCACGGTAAGCTCTTGATGATCTACCACTAGCCATCCTCTAACACACTATAAGATTCAAACACCCACACGGTTATTCAAGGTAATAGCTCAGTTTATGTCAACTACAGTAAGTCCCTAATTAAAGTGGCCAGTTATGATTAGCCACTTACTTTATTGTTCATACCCCAAGCATTTCCTATCCTGACTACATGAGTACCTCAATCTACAAATAGCACGTAAACCATATAACATGCGCACATAATGCCTGTTAACATTAAGAAAATACCTAATGGCACGTTGCTACTCGGACTGGCATCCCTTCCCCCTCCGTCCCATTTTCAGTTTAAGTTTAGGTTTATTTTGAAAATTTTACCCGTTTCACTTAAACTTTGGCTCTGATACCAACTTGTAAGGCCCCATTCCCGAGACGCTTACAGCTGGCCAATCATTGCACATAAAACATATTTTTACATTTAAGTTAAATAAACATTTGCAGCGGAAACATTTAAAAAAAAATTCATTTCATTATAAAGGCTTTTGCATAATAATACATCGTTGACAAATTACAAATACATATTGCATTACATCACAAATGCATTATAAAAATAGATGCCATCCAAAAAGAGCCAAGTAGCCGCCCCGTGCCATCCTCAACAACCTTTACCTGCCAACTGGAAACACATAAAAGTCAGCGTTGCCTAGTGAGTTCTAACTTTAAAATAAAACATACTTTACTTTCTTTTAAAACCGTCTTTTACAAATCATACGTGATCATACATTATACATACACATAGATAATATCATTATTATCTACATTATTCATTCGTTCATTCGTCATTAAATCTTTACTTTCATTCGGACCAATGCCATGTGCTTCACCCCACCGCTATGCATAAAGTCGGTACTCGGCCTGAGCTCTTTCATAGACCCCGAACATTATGCACGAAGCTGACTCCAGTACCTAGGGTAAGTGGCAAGGGTCCCATACATATGTTTAATCACAAGGATTGGACCCTTGTGTACATCCTCATGGGGTATTCAACCCGCACATAGTTGAGCTGACACCCCTCAATGGGTGTGAACCTCCATACATACGCTTAATCACACGGACGAAGCCCCAGTGTGCATCCTTCTGGGGTAGCTAACCCGCACACGGTTGAGCTAACACCCTTCATTGGGTGTGAACTCCATACATATGCTTGCAAGCCTTTCTTACTTTCATTCGTTCATTAATGCATGCATTCTTTCATTACGTTCCTCTTTTCATTATCTTCCACTTTATGTTACATAATATTTTTCATTTCATTCATTAAGATTCAACGTGAAGCCACGGGAAAATAATCATACATAACAGGAACATAAACATAAACATACAACATCACCATACGGGGCACCATCATACATACATAACATACATCCATACCAACATGCATAAGCATCAATCATACCTCATACATCATACTATGCCCTACACACCATCCTTGACTTCAAAAAGTCAACTTCATAGCCCCCGGGAACATCCCAAGTCAAAGCTTACTTTTACATTTTTCCCAAAACTTCAGAAAATATTCTAAGTCTTAGGCGCATGAGCATTATGTAGGCGCATAAGCACTATGCAGGCGTATGACCATTCAGACGCATGAGGAACACTTAAGCGCATGGGAAACTTTCTAGCGCATTAGCACTATTGGGGTGCATGAGCAACACTTAATCTATTCTAGGCAAGTTCTAGGCGCATGAGCACTATGCAGGCGCATGAGTGCTTGGGCACATGAGCTATCTAGGTGTCTGAACACTTAGTCAATTTCAGCCTATTTCTAGGTGCATGGGTACTATTTGGGCGCATGAGGTTTTGGGCGTATGGGAACACTTTGACAGTTATTTCTGTTGGGCGCATGAGCCACTATTTAGGCGCATGAGTAGCCTAATTCCTTCTAAACATCATAAATCAGTCCCCAAACATCATATAACCTGTTCTAAGCTTAAATCTTACATTCTAAGCCTCAGAAACACAATCAAAACATCATCAAACACATACATCCCTCAAAATCAAACCCCACCCACAACATACGCGCATACACACAAACGAGTATAAAACCCAACTTTATAAAAATGTACATACATGCATTTCCAGCCCCAAAGCAGATTAAAACAAGTAAAAAAGGGGGTTTTAGAACTCACCATTGAAGCTCTTTGGGTAAGACTTCTTCAAACCCTTTTGCAAATTGAATTCGAACACCTAAAACCGACCAAGCGCACACACCAATAACATATAACACGTCTGAGCATATAAACGAAGCTATGGCTAGTTAAGAACACCTTAGAACCAAGAATTCTTACCTTGAATTCGATCTCTTCTGGTTCTTCTTCAAAACCCTTAGAGTTCTGCTCTTCTTCGTCTGCTTTCTCTCTAAACTCCGAATGATACGAATGTAGAGAGAGGGATGGGCGGCCATGACACCTTTATCACCAACTTTTGAAGATTTTGTCCATTTTGACACCTTTAGTCCTTCTACTTGGCTTTTATAACTTTTCTTTCTTATTCTTCACTTTATTCTTTCTTTCTTTGACTACAAAATTACCTGGTGTTACACTTGAAGCTCAAGCTGTTTGAGATACTTAAAGTTTGTGTACTCAAAGGACAAGGGAAAAAGTGTAGATGCCTGGTATAGACCTATGGCACTCAGGTAGTCGATCATGTTTTGGTTATCTGTTTCTTTGTCTACCTGAGGTTCTTGTGTAGCATCCGCAGTCTCTTGCACAGGACTTTCTTGAACTGGAGAGAGAGTGGGAACATGCTTGTACAATCTCTTTTGTCTATTCTCCTCTTTGATTTGGAGAAGTATCCTTGCATCCTCTGCTTCCTTCCTCTCCCTTGACAATTCTATGTCAGCCAGTTCATTAAGTTCCTCTAAGGGGAGAGATATAATCTCATCAATGTCATAGTTCCTGGTTTGCAGGTAATTAATTCTGATTGCCCTCAACTTATCATCTTAAGTGTTTGGTCTAAGGGCAACCCTGATTGTAGCTTCCATGAATCCTGAAGACCTAGAGGGATTTCTGCCTTTAGCTTCCTCTTCCTCTCTCTCTCCTCTTCCTCAATCTCCTCAGGAGTTAGAATCCTTTTCCCTTTGTCACCTACAGACCTTTGTGACATAGGGTGGAGAGAGCTTTGGCCTTTATTTCTTGTTGTATCATCTAAGCTCGGACCAGGGAGAGGTTTTGATACACCTTCACCATCAGGTGCGTCATTGAAGGAATGAATTGCTGAAGTAATTATAGGTGTTACAGGGCTCTTATGCTCTACCACTGGGCCTTCAGGCCTTCAGTCAAGGTTTCCCCTTCAAAGTTAATCTTAGGGTCTGCCTTAACATCTAGTTGACCAATAGTATTACCTAATTGCCTTTGTCTTATTTTTAGACTAAACTCTTCAGTAATTCTGTCTTGAATCCTTTGTGCCACTCTGTTAGCTTGTCTAGATTGGTTTGGATTGACAAGTGGCATGTTGACAAGGTCAAGACCTTCATAGTAGTTCAAAGTTTGAAAATTTAAGACTTCTTGCTACCCTTGAACCCTTTGAAGAATAAAGGTTCTTGTGTTTGCATCATACATCCACCGTATGATGTAGTTTGAAGTTTCTTGAGGTGGAGATGACACTGCCCTTGGTATACCTTCCTTAAAAAGACTCTGAGTGAAGGAGTCTATAGAGTCCACATCAATGTAAACTTGAGGAAGTTGCTGAGTATGGACAGTTGCAAGTGAAGATGGCGAGTCCTCAATGTCCATACTCTGTGAAGAACTCCTAGATTCTGTATCTGTGATGACTTTCTCCCCTTTTTTGGTAGCATCACCCACTTGCATAGGTGAGATAGAGGTTAGATCAATCACATTCACAGGTTCTTGTGTTCCTCGTTGAGCTCTTCTTAAAAGGTCTCCGAGCTAGTTTCTCCTTGAGATAACAAATCTCAAGTTACTGATCATTGACCCTATTGTGTAAGGTAGTCACCTAAGATTACAAGTGGCTAAACTTAGAGACTAGGTATGTGTATGTTTTTGACAATTTTCACACCTTTAGTATCAGATTCCCCTCATCTCATCAGAAGAATCATGGGGGGATGAGGGAACTAGACCAAAGTCTTCTCTCTCACCACCAGCATGGAGTTCTTGGCTGCTGGTTTTCCTCTTCTCATTGACAACCTCAATTGAAGTGTCAATGGGCTGAGTTGCCATGGTTGAGGCCTGAATAATGTAATCACTTGCTCAAGTGAGAGCCTCTTCCATATGGATTTCCTGAACAGGTTCAGAAGGATCCACCTCAGTAATAGGTGACTGATGTGGGCTAGACATAGGTGACTCAGGAGCACTCATCTCTCTTTGAGTAGGAGAGGAGTAGAGTGACTCATGATACTCACTGAAACCTAAGTCTTTATCATTATAGAAGTCAAGGTTGGGAATTGGGTGGTTTAAGTCTAAAGGATGGGGATGGTAATTGTCCCCTAAAGGTTGTTCACTTGAGTGTTGAGACTCAGAGTGAAGAATTAAGGCAGTTGGGCTTGTGAACTCATCAGGTTGAGCATGAGGAACCTCAACATGGATCCTTTAAGAGATGGGAGTGGTTTGCTCCTCAGGGAAAGTGGGAGCTCTAGTACCCACTTCCTCCTGTATGAGTGAGTGTATGGGGGCCTGCACAAACTTAATAGCTTGAGCATGGGTTCGTTTGGATTTTCTTTTGTAGGTGTGGGTGATTTGAGGTCTTTTTGGTGGTTGGGAGGAAGAAATGAAGATGGCGAGTCTTTAAAATCCATACTTTGTGAAGAACTCCCAAATTCTGTATTTGTAATGATTTTCTCCCCCTTTTTGGTAGCATCACCCTCTTGCATTTGTGAGCTAGGAGTTAGATCAATCACATTTACAGGTTCTTGTGTACCTGGTTGAGCTCTTCTTCAGGTCTCTAAGCTAGTTTCTCCTTCAGATAAAAAAGCTCAAGTTATTGATCATTGACCCTGTTATGTAAGGTAGTCACTTGAGATTTCAATTGACTAACATTAGAAACTAGATAGGTGCATGTTTTTGATAGTTTTTGCATCTTTTGTCTTAGATTCCCCTCTTTTTTATTAGAAGATTCATTGGGGGATAGGATAAGTGGACCAAAATCCTTAGTCTCACCACCAACATGATGTTCTTGGCTGCTGGTTTTCCTTTGCTCACTGACTACTTCAGATGAAGTATTAGTGGGCTGAGTTGCCATGTGTAGCATCCGCCATTTTCAAGTTATTAACTCGAACACGAACTAAAATTGAACTTTCATACGATATGTATTTCTTTATTTAACTTATTTTTTTACATTAATGAATTATATAGATTAGATGTGTAGTTTAATCAATACTGTTAATTGATTTATTTAATTTATAATTTAAACAACTTATAATAATTCATTGATTTATAAATAATTCTTTTTCATAAAATTATAAAGTTTTGTAAGGCCCCATTCACGGGACGATCACAACTGGACAATCATCGCACATAAAACATATATTTACATTTATCTTAAATAAACATTGCAGTGGAAACATTTAAAACGACATTTCATTTCATTATAAAGGCTTTTGATAATACATCGTTATCAGATTACAAAATAATTGTTGCATTACATCACAAAAGCATTACAAAAATAGATGCCATCCAAAATGCCAAGTATCTGCCCCGTGCCATCCTCAGCAACCTTTACCTGCCAACTGGAAACACATAAAAGTCAGCGTTATTGAGTGAGTTCTATTTTTAAAATAAAACATACTTTACTTTCATTTAAAACTGTTCTTTACCCTTTATCGAATCATACTATACTTTTGTACATGATCACACATCGTACGTACACATAGATAATTCATTATTATCTTCTTTACTGTTCATCACATTCTTTCTTTAACTCTTTATCTCTTTCCGGATCAGTGTCATCGGCTATACCCCAAACGTATGCACAAAGCGGGTATTGGGCCGAAGATCATAAGTGACTTCCATAACGCATAAAGCCTGGCACCAGCACCAGGGCAAGCGACAAAGATCCCAACTGTATACTACACATCAAACGTATGCACAAAGCGGGTACTAGGCTGAAGATCATAAATGACTTCCATAACGCACATAGCCTAACACCAGCACCGAGGTGAGCAATCACTATAAACCATTACTGTATCACTAGTCAGTCACAAAGATTGGACCCCTGCGTGTATCCTTAAGGGTTAGCTAAACCACACACAGTTGAGCTTACGACATTTTAGAGCCGTGCACCTCCGTACATCTTGCTTGCAAGCATTTCTTTACTTTCTCTTTCATTAATGCATGCATTCTATCATTATGTTCCTCTTTCATTATCTTTCACTTTACGTTACATAATACTTTATCATTTCTTTCATAACTATAATGCGTAAAGCCACGGGAAATATAAACATACATAACATGGAACATAACATGATCATACAACATATCGCCATACAATGCATCATCATACATGCATAACATACATGCAACATACCAACATGCATAAGCATACATGTAACACCCGGTTATTTTAAAGTCAAAGAAAAGAATGAATAAGGTGAAAGAAAAGAAGGAAAAG
>BJCM01241960.1:0-10265 GCA_018326385.1 Flaveria bidentis | reverse complement strand
GAGGCTGTGATTGTATTGAACAGAAATGGCACAATGGAAACCATTAGGGTATTTGACCCTATGTGGCTCACCAACTTGTCTGCAAATGATGTTTATACTTTATACAAGTGGCCACTGTTCTACGATTCTCAAGATATTGTACAAGCTCTACAGTTTCAGAATGTTATACGACTTTGCTTTGCGTTCGAGATACACGCAGGAGTCACAAGAGAGGAGAAGTACAAGAAGTACGAAGAGGTTATGAAAAAGGTAAGACAATAGATGAATCTAGGTCCAAGGGGGAGTTTGTTGATACAAGTGTCCCTAGTTTCTGATCTTAATGTTATATCTTTGTATTGTCTTACGCTTATGTGATTGTAATTGTATGGGTACTTAATGAAATGAGAATATTTGATTATGACTTGTAATGTTTAATATTTCATTAATGAGTTGTATAACGAATATTGACTTGATTATATAGGTTGTGGTTGTTTGAATTAATATACATAATGTTATAATAATGAATATATTCAAACTTGGTTAAGTGAAGTTCTCATGCGTCCGACTGGACCATGCGCCCCAACAGTGGTCATGCGTCCGAATGGCCATACGACTAAGTGTCCATGCGTCTAAATAGTTCATACGCCAAAACAACTTCATGCGACTGACTCAGTCACACTACTGAACATTCAGTCGTGCGAATGGATCAACCGTATGACTCAATCGCATGACTGAACCATGTTAATGGTTCAGTCGCCCGAATGAGCAACCCTAACCTATAAATACCACCTAATTCATGGAAAAACGTAATCATTGAATTCACTTCGACTCCAGACGTACCCTAGCTGTCCAGAAGCCTCTAAGTTTGTACTCCAAGTTCATAGAATGTTGTAGATCGATTCCTAATCGATTCTTGACATTAGATTCAATACGTTATTGTTTCTACGTGCGTTCTCACTGATTGGATCGTCAATCAAATAGGATTCCGCACTATTTGGTTTGGTTTAACAAGTTATTTAGTTGGTGTTTCATTCAAATACCAGGTCCTAACACTATCAATAGACCCTGATCATTGTGCACGAAACTGACTCAAGTACCTAGGGCAAGTGATAAGGGTCACATACATATGGTCAATCACAAAGATTCGACCCCAGTGTGCATCATTGGGGTAGCTAACCCACACACAGTTGAGCTAACACCCTTTATTGGGTGTGAACCTCCATACATTGCTTGCAAGACTTTCTTACATTCGTTCGTTCATTAACGCGTGCATTCATTCTTACTTTACGTTCCACTTATCATTATTATTAACTTCCGCTTTACGTTACATAATACTTTTCATTCATTTCATACTCATAACACGTAAGTCACAGAATAATACGAAATAGGAACGTAAGATTAACATAACACATTCATACATAGCATCACATAAACATCACATACCCCATCAGACATCATCATAAACTTCATGCATCAGCCATTCACAATCATACACACATGCACAATAAGTACAAGTCATTATATAACATAACCGACCCACCGCGAGGCAGCGGGGTTCGAGGGCGGCAGCCCCTGACAGAGGGGTCGTAGGGGCAGCAGCACCTAGTGGGGTACAAGGGGCAACGCCCCTAGCTGGGGTTGCACTGCCAGGTTAGAGTGAATTTTTTTATTTTAGAACATTTATATAGCACATTTTGCTATAGAAAAATCGATCTTCCTGTTAAATCCTCTTAAAATCTTGGTCGTTTAAATCGTATATTTAGTACGCATTATCAGCCCCAAATTAGTTCAAAACCTTTAAAATAGGGGATCTAGAACTCACCCGAACTCAATGAGTAGCTTCTCAATTAAGCTTTCAAAGCAATGGTTGCACTACACAGCCTATAGATAAGCTAAAACTCAAAGAAGTTAATTTCTGCCTAAATTCGCTGCTAGATCAACAGTTTTGCTGCTAGTTTTGCTGGCAGTTTCGCTGCCCGTATTGCCCAACTTTTGTTGGATAACCATGTCTGCGAAACTACCTGCGAAACTATATCCTTCATAGTTTCGCTGGACGACTACGCAATTTCGCTGGATGAACCCTTAATTTCGCAAAACGGGCTGAAATTACGAACCAACCTAGTTTTAACCCAAAACTTCAATCTTTTACATCCAAAACCTTGGTTCACCACCTAATAAGCTATATCTAAGCTTCTTACATACTTTCTTACACAAAAACGTGAGTTTTGGGTGAATCTTTGCCATTTTCCAAAACCCCAAGCCCTAGAATCCGGGTTTACATCAAAAGGAACGATTAAATGATGTTTCTTACCAGGATTCTTGGTGTTTTCGTTGTTTGGATGCCCACGAACACCGATCTTCAATCCCATGATCAACCGAGCCTTGAATCTTCAATTCTCTCCACTTTCTCTCTCTACACTCTCTCTCTAGAATTGGGGTGTTGAGTTGCAAATGAGAGTTGCTCAAGCTGATCCGTTTATATATACTGGGCGTTCTCGGGACCTTTAACTCGCCGGACACATAACCCGAAAAGTTAACTCGGTCTATAACTCATATCCATCTTATTTACATTTAATAATCTTGTCTAAGCCCATTATTATTATTTGACTTGCTTAGACTTTATTCGGGGCGTTACAGTAGGTGAATCCGATAAGTGGTAAAGTGAAAATGGGTTGAAATGGGGAGGTGAAAGGTGTATGAGGCGTATAGGAGGGTGTGCTACGTATAGGGGGCTAATTTTATGACACCCTGCATAAGTCACACATCGACGATGGACAGGAGAGATTACTGGTTCATAAGGAATGTCATGTCTCTAACATCAACAACGCATTTTTGGTGTATTGGTTGTGGATGAGAAAAGAACTCTATAGTTAAGCGTGCTCAAATGGGAGCAATCCAGGGATGGGTGACCTCCCTGGGAAGTTTTCACCCTGGAAACCAAAAGCAAATCCGTGAGCTCCTCTTGGACAAAGCGGATAATATTATTGGTATAATGAGCGAGGTGTTATAAATTTGGATGACGGGAGTGTTAGGTAAATACTATAAAGGCGATGATGGTGGTGATGATGGTAGTGTGGTGAATTTAGTAGCGCGGGGGTGGTGGTGTATTGTTAGTATGGGTGGGCTAAACTTGAGGAAAAATAAGTGAGAAGGCTCATAATTAAGAAAGGGTAATTATGTGTGGTGTTGGACATTGTGAATTGAAATTTAGACTCATAAAAAATGTTGTGTTTAAAGAAAATAACCTTCCCATCACTACCATCCTCCAATCCACCAACCTTTGCCATCACCACCATCCTCCATCACCTCCTCCATCATAAAACCAAAGACCTTCCACACACTATTCATCACCATGTCTAACCTAACTACAACAGAAAACCCATCTATTACATCATACCCGAAAACTACTGATCTAGTCATGTCTTACGATGGCACAATGGTGATAGCATAAGAGGGGGAGATGAAGATGATAGTGTTGGTCTAGAATGATGGAGATCAAAGAGATTATACATTGAAGCATTAGATATTTAATGATGGAGGTTAAGGTTGGGGAAAAGAGTAAGAAAAATAAGAGACGATGAAGGGTGGGTTGATTGGTGCTCGTCGGAGATTAGGACGTTGGTCTAAGATTAGTGGTCGTCGAAGATCAGGACGATGGTTGGAGATTGGTGGTAACCATAGATAAATGTTGGAGGTGTTGAATGGTGGTGGGGAAATGAGGAAGAAGATGAAGTGAGTAGGGTGTCCTATCATTAATTAGGAGTATTTTGGTCTTTTAAAAAACTAACAGAAAAACATAAACTTTATTAGTGTTAGGAATCGTTAGCATGCACTCTTTGTATAGTTCAAGTCTGCATTTGTAATATGTTAAAAGTAAAGACTAAAGTTACTATACGTACATATCTCAAGGATTGTGTTACTATTTATTTTGTTTTATTTGCGCAAAAACTTTCTTTTCAAAAATGATTTTTTAAACAAGAAACGTTTTACCTTTATATTTTTCATGTATACGTTTTTTCATTTCATATTTTAGGTTTCACATTTGATTATGTGATCTGGAATAATAGTTGTGTTCTTTTGCAATACTGTCATTAAATATTTAACGTTTTAGTCTCAAGCTATTATAAATCTGAATTAAAAATCTTTATATAAAAAAAAAACAAATTACTCGTCCTGATTGTGAGTTTCCATTCATTTTGGTTTTTGTTTTCATCATATATGTAATATTTTATAAATATACAAGAACTTGTTAAATGAAATACCAAAAATTCTATGCATGTTTTAATATTTTCTATAAATTTAATGTGTATTTCCAGGAGAAAAGAATAACGTTTTATGTTATTGATATATTTTTTATTATTTTTTTATAATAAAATAGTAAATAGATAATGATTTTTAGACTACAAGTTTAAATCTTAAGCCATGTTTTTACAAGGTTAACGCTTTTACATCATCCGGACAATTTCTTTTTTTCTTTTTGTGCGAAATAAATACTGTTATAATTTTATTTTATTTTATTTTATTTTATTTTATGATTTTAAGTTATTTAAATAAATAACTTTTCAAATATCAAGCAATATATAAAATTTCATTAAATGTGAAATGATTAAAATATCATCTAGTTAATAGAAAAATCAAACCCGGTTAGTGTCATGGACCAAAATTATTACAAAATTCAAATTTTAAGGAGCAAAATAGTTTAAAAAGGTTTTTTTTTGAAGTAAAATGGTTAAACATACCAAACCTAAGGACGAAAATAGTAATTTACTCTAATATTAATATAAGTAACTTAATGAATCATAATATACAAATTCTTAAACCGTTTTTAGTACAAATACTTCAAACTTTTATTATTTTAATTTAAAAATTTTATTAAATAGGAGTAAAAATGAAAATATTGCATAGGGCACTAGTACTCTATGCTTAAAATATTATATTAGTTGTCTTCTAGTTTGAGTAAAATTACTATCTTGTCTCTTAAAATGTATTATATATTAATATAGATAATTAATTTTAGAGTAAATTAGTATTTCAGTATCTGATGTTTGACGATAATTATAGTTCAGTCAAATAGTTTATTTATTACACTGAAAGTCCAATAGTTTTAAGTTTTGTTTCAATTTCAATCCGCACCACTAACACCGCTAAAGCTGTTAAGTTAATACAAATTGATAAGTTTACCCCTGTGATTTAAAGTACAAACTAAAAAAATAAAAAACAATTAAAACCACATCCTTCCTTAATCTATTCTCTCTCTCTCTCTCTCTCTCTCTCTCTCTCTCTCTCTCTTTTTCTCTCTCTCTTTCACACACACGCACACACCACACATCAGCCTACACTCATGCCCAACCCTAATCTATCGCCACCTCGACCGCCTTCTCTTGCCACCACCACCAGCATCGTACACTAGAACCACCATCATTCACCACCACCATCACCATTACACCACCATTTCAGGCCCCTTCACTGTCGTTGAAGATCCCTAAATCTAAATCAATCCAAGTTCAAGACCCCCAAATCAATTTGCAGACTATCCACCACCATTATCATCCCAAATCGAAGTTTAAGATCACCAAACCCTAAAATAAAGCACAGACTCTATACCCTATTTGACTGTTTTGTGATTTTTATTTTATTATGTGAAAAAAGAGGGAGTAGATGGATGTTGTGGTGGTGTTGTAAGTGTGAAGGTGGTGCAACAGATCCATCGTTGCCATTTTGTGTAACACCATGGAGAACAAGATGACCGGTGGTCGATGATGATGAACAATGGTGGTGGTGGTGAGTGATGTTAGTGGAATAAGACATGAGAGAGAGAGAGAGAGTGTGTGTGTGTGTGTGTGTGTGTGTGTGTGTAAGAAAGAGAGATGGGTTGGGGTGGAGAAAGAGTGGTAGTATTTTGGTGGTGGAGGTGGCGGTCGGAGAGGGTGGTGGAGGTGGCGCCTGATTGCGGTTGGGGGTGATTGTAGGGTTTTTTTAGGCAACATTATTCCATACACCACTGATTCCGCATTTTACACCACCTAAAGTAAACGATCGTTTGTCAAGAAGAAAACGGTCGTTTGTCAAGTAGTAAACTACAGTTTGCATGACTGTAAATGACAATTTATAGAGTAGTAAACGGTCGTTTACAGAGAAGCAAACGGCCGTTTATAACTTAGTAAACGGTCGTTTACTATTTTCAGGGTTTTCATCAATTTTTTTAGTTATAGTTATATTATATTAAATTTATTATTGTTAAGTTTTTATTATATTAAATTATATATTGTTAAGTTTTTATTCGATTTTTTATATTTTTATTAATTTTAAATTATAGTAATTATAAATTGAATATAAGTATAAATAGAAAAAATAATTAATACATGTACAAAAAAAATTATGTACATGTATTAACATTTTATTTCTAATTATATAATATTTTCTATGTTTTTATTCGTAACATTTTTATTCTATTTTTAATATTTTTATTATACTAAGTTTTTATATACTGTTAAAATTTAAATATACTAAACTATATAATTTATACATTATTAAGTTTTTATTTACATTAATTAATTTCTATTATATTATATAGTTTTATATAAATTTAAGATAAAAATTATATGTAAGTTTAAAATATTTGAACTTTATATAGTTCATATAATATTTATAATTTTCATAACTTTTGAAGTTCGAAAATAACAATAAAACTTATATAGTTTACAAATTTTATAAAATGAATATGTTGTTAGTAACTTAGTAAATGTCCATTTACTATTTTTAAGATTTTTATTAATTTTTTCTAATTATAGTTATATTATATTAAATTTATATAATATTAAGTTTTTAAGATTTTCATATAATTTTTATAATTTTTGAAGTTTAGAAATAACAATAAAACTTATATAGTTTACAATTATTGAACTTTATAAAAAGAATAATTACAAATGATACGAATCTAATCTATATTAAAACAAGTAACAATTTTATTTTGAAATATATATTGACTATATCTTTGAGGTCTCTCCTCATACATTCTTTCCCATGCAGCCGCATTATTACTTTTGTGAAAATTCCATAACGCCGTTATGAAAGGCAATGGATATTCACCCTCTAAATGCACAGAAACGTAGTGGCAACCATACACATGTGCAATAGTAATGAATTGATGGTACATGAGTTCATCTGGACCTGTCCATAGCGGAAAATAAGTTGTGCTTTCAGTGGCTAGTGGTGGTGGTGGTGGCAGTGGTGAAGATTGGGGGTGATATAGATGAAGGTGGTGGTGGATGAGTGAAGGTTGGGGGTGGTATAGATGAAGGTGGTGGTGGAGTGGGTGTGGTAGATATGGTGGTGGATGGGATGGCAGTAGTGGTGGTAGGTGGAGTGATGGTGGTAGGTGGAATGGTGGAGGTGGTGGTAGTAGTGGTGGTGGTGATAAAAGTCATCCTCCTCTTCTTCTTCTTCAACCCTTGGGGCTGAGCCATCCTTTTCTTCCTCGATCCCTTCAAGGTGGATGCTCCCCCTAGAACACTGTTGGACTGATCAATAGCATAAGTAGGTTCAGTGTCAGCCTTCCCAGATTCGCCAGGGCGTCCACCAACCTCCCGAATACCTCGGTCGGTGGAAACCACCCGGCTCCACATAGTGCGGGTTAGGGGCTCCTCATTAGTATCCTCCTCCTCATCAGGACGAAAGTCCTGATAGAACCCTGCAGCCTCTGCTCCAGCTTGGGTGGATGCTGGAGATGCTATATCAGCAGTGGGGGACCTCGGTTAAGTGGGCCCTGCATCTCCACCATCACCGCTGTCGTCGTCGTTGGAGTCGTCTTCATGTAGCTCTAGCTGCTCGACATCCGAATCACTGTCTACGTGACACCATTTATGCCTCCCCAGCGCCACGTAGTCCACCTTGGCCAGATGGCCTATGAGTCTCTTTACCGGGGGCTTGACCTGCTTTCCCCGGAAAAACTTCATACGACCCAGCGTCGTATCATCTATAATCTCTAATGCCACAGCGTCGTGGCTCTCCTTTGGCAGTGTGGGCAGCTTCTCATCAAATATCATCTATAAGAACCTAGGGTACATGTAGAAACCCTTTTTGCCATTCGCCTCCAAGTTCTCTGTGAGGTAAGAGAAGATCATGCTAGAAAAACTGAAGGGGTGGTTCAGAACCAGTGCCACATAGGCATTCTGAATCTAGTTTGATAGGTCATCAAACCCACCCCTTCGCGACGCCAGACACTTGAGGATGACGTGTGCCATGTACTTGTACTGGGGACACAGGTTGCTCTTGTTGAGCACCCCTGCATTGATATCCCCAACGTACTTCATCCTCATGAAGCACCCTCTCACCGTCAGTGGGTGAAGTCTAGTAGGGTGGTCTGTATCATCTCCCAACCCAAGTACACGCTGAATGTCTTTAGCGGTGATCTCCATATCCAATCCAAAGATAGAACTCCTTATGTGGTACGGCTCATGTGATCGATCGACCGATGCATTCTCCTAGATAGCCTGTTGTATAGACCTGTAAGGGGTGCATGGTGTAGATATCGCTCGGTAGAACCTAGATCGCTTAAAGAAAGCGACGATCCCTGAAAACTCGGCACCATTCCGAGTCGTGGAATCTAAGTGAGCACAGATGTTGTGCTTGGGGTTGATAGACCATCTATCAGCCATCAATCTGTAACACAAGACACATAGACATTAGATAATCGTACGACATAAATAAGTTCTAATTAACTTGATAGAATTATTCTGGTTCATTCATGCGATTGAACCATGCGACTGTGTGCAGTCAGTTGACTTGGCATGCGAATGGATTCAGTCGGGTGACTGAGTAGTCGACTGAGTTCAATTGGTTGACTGAGCCTGTGATTGGTTCAGTCAGCCGACTGAGCTCATTCGCATGGTCCATTCGGCCGATTGAGCCATTCGACCAGCTCAATCGTGCGATTGGAGTTTATCCTGGCGACCAGTCGCATGACCCACTGTTCGGTCGACTGAGATTCGTATTTTAACCAATTCTTGAAATTAAACGTCGTGTAATGGTTCTTTAGACTCGCAATCACTTAACTAATAACGTAATAACTTTAATTTTAACATTTTACTTGGTTTAGGTAGGTTATGAGTCCATTTAGAGTTCGGTTCTTGTTTGGTCCGATTTCTTGATTTTTGGAGGCCAATAGATGGAGTTTTTGGCATGAGTACACCGCATTTTACCTATATAATCAACAACGAAGGTCGGACAATGCGAACAATCAACTAATTTGGGTCATATGAGAATTTGGCAGAGTAACGGTAAGGAGTGCGATATTAGGGCGATTGGGGGGTGATGAGTTGAATGTGATCGACTGTGGCCCTATTTATACTAAATCTGATTTCAATCGGCCGACTGGACCCATTTGCTTGGTTCATTCGGGCGAATGGACCTCAGTCGTGCGATTGGCTCAGTCGATCACATTCAGTCGGCCGACTAGGGTTCAGTCGGGCGACTGACTCATTCGCACAGCTCCATTCGGTTGATTGGCTCATTCTGATAAGCCATTTGGTTGAATGGTTCATGCTCATGTCCATTCGGCTGTTTAGTACATGAGTATGGTCCATTCGTACAGTTGGTCCATACTCATGGTCCAGTCGTGCGATTGGAACATATTCATGATTTTGACTTTATGACCAATTTTCACTTAAAACCTTTTTAACTTTTGATTTAACTTTATGAGTATTTGAGCATCTCAGACATGATCATTTTAACTTGAAAAACTTTTTACCACCTCAGACGTGATCCTTTTAAACAATTTGTCACCTCAGACGTGACTAATTTTACCGTTGAAAAGTGTATGTGGTCACCTCAGACGTGACCCTTTTTGATGATTAACTCCCTTACTGAATTCCAATGACGTAGTCCGATATTAAACAAACTGAATTGACTAAATTGAAATAAAATTAAAGACTTAAACTGAAATACAAAACTAAACTTGTTTTTAACTTTTTGAGTGAGGTGAAAATCCTATGGATTCGGTTCCGGAATAGGCAGCTTTAATTAATTTTGACCATAACTGGACCAATTCAATTTTGGAATCATACATGCAAGTCAAATCATTTGGGACATGTAATCAACACCTTTTGATGCTCAATTCTTGTTTTTCATCTAGAGTCATTAGCAATTTTAGGAAATCATACTAGTACTATTAGATCCACATTAATTTGGACTTTCAAGAATTGTAGCCACGATGATTGTCTTGTCCTCTTAAATCCATACACAGACTTTTGACACAGATTGGTGATAGTTTAAGGTTTAATTATTTC
>BJCM01241957.1:0-21045 GCA_018326385.1 Flaveria bidentis | reverse complement strand
GTTCAACAAGAACCTCAGGTAGATAAAGAAGAAGACAGGATCAAGATGATCAACTACCTGAGTGACACATGTCTCTATCAGGTAGAAGCACTTCTTCCCTTGTCCTATGACTATGTTGAGTTTGAGTATCTCAAACAACTTGAACTTGAGATAGTCAAGGAAAGAAAGACAACCAAAAGAAAGCTAAGGGAAGAAGCTACAAAGTCAAGAGCCATCATCCAAAAGAATATGAAGAAGTCTGCTAACAGACAGACGATGATGAGCTTCTTGAAGCTGAATGGATTCTCCAGAAGGAGACTTGGCCCTATGTCTCTATCCACTATGGATGAGCATATCAGGGTGATCAAACAGAAGATCAAGAGTTGAGAGCTGATTGACTTACACTCCCCTTCAAGTCAAGCTCCACCTGAAGTGTAAGTTAAGGTTGAACAACCAGAGACAACACAACCCGGACCTCCAGCTGAATCTCAGCAAGCTTCATCTTCTGATCCACAGAAGGGTCAACCTCACTCTCAATCTGAACCTGTGAGAGTGGAAGACCCAACTGAGAAAGACAATGAAGATCAATCTGGTACTACAGGCCAGTCTTCTTAGTTAAAAGTTGTAAAGAGAAAGAAAAGGATGGCTTCTAAACCAAAGCCAAAGAAGAAGAAGACTGCATCCTTTTCTGAACCACAGGATGAGTCAGAACATCCTGAGGATGTGCAGTCAGAGAATGCTCTATCATCTCCCATTCCAATAGCTCCTCTAGCATTAGAAAGACCCATCATGTCCTAGACATACACCACAAATCCATAAAGGTAGCATGTCAATTGAAATCATGGCATTGAGAATGTCTACACTTGGCAAAACATGTTTCAGTTGCCTCTGCATGATCTCTTTGACATGAGAAGATACTTTGATAGTCTGAAGGATCCTGATCATCTTATGATGAAAGGCTGGTTATTATCCTGATGAGGACTGTTGATATCTGAAGTCTTCAAATGTTTTGGTAGCATCAGCCTAGGGGGAGTTTGTAGAGAATATGTATAGAGGCTGAAGCAACCAAATTCTTTTTGCATGCATGTTGCACAAGTACTGAAGAAGAATGCTTCGGAAGTTTCACACATGCAACAAAAATATTCTAAGTGTGAAATCTTTCGAAGCCAAGACCAATATCTTCCAAAGCCAAAGATGAAGTCTTCCGAAGCTTCAGAGACAAAGTCTTCCGAAACAAAAATATTTTTAACGTATCAATATCTTCCAAAACAAAAATATTCTAAATGGGTACCTATATTGATATTGAAACGTATCATTCTGTCATAAGTCAAGATGATCATAAAATACTTTTTAACAAAAAAAGACAACAAAACAAAGAAATAAAACACAAAAAAGTCAATACAAGTGGTTTTTCAGATATAAAAATAAAATGCATCAATCATTTTTTTTATACTCAAAACATCATTCTTGCTCTTTTGAAAACTCAAAGATCAATCTATATATTCGCGTTGGTCCTAAAAAAAGGAGTTATCAGATTTTAGTGGATATGCAGGAAGGGGTGCTCCTAGGTGTATGTAGGGGTTGTGTTTGTTCACGAGAATGGATTCCTCGTCAATTCAGTTTGGGGGTGTAAACACACTTGCGCGAATTCTGGTAACTGCTACAAGGGAGAAAGAAAAAGGAAACTGTACCCGACTAGGATGGACATAAACTCGTAGGCTACTGAGGGTAGGGATAATCGTCCAGGTCTTATTGTGAAAGAATAAAACCACTCTGCCACAAAAAGTGGGTTACTTATGTCGTTGCCGGGGAGCTTTTGGCGAGGAGACCTTAGGAGAAGTTGCTAAAACAAACGGAGGAGGAGGATTGACCCGTTTAGTAGAATCCCGAAGAAAGACCGTTGGCAGCATGTAGAGACATTTCTTTGGCCCTTCAAAAAATAAAAAATAAATAAATAAATAATATAAGAAATAATATAAATGAAAATAAATAAATAAAAATAAATAAAAATAAATAAATAAATAAAAATATATTCTTTACTTTTAGGTCTCCCATTTTCTATTTTTATTGGGATTATTATAATGCATATTCAAAGAAATGAGCTTTATTTTTTAAGCTTGTTATTAACCGTAGGAGTCCCACTGCTATTAGCACCTTTTTTAATACTTCTTGAGCTAATCTCTTATTAATTTTACTTTTGGTCCTTAATTTTCAAAAATTACAATGTTTGTTCAACATTTAGTACAAACATAACATGAATGGTCCATGTGGAGCTACTAATATGTTGTTCTATTTTTCATTTCTATTATAAGTTTTAGGGTTTTAATCTATTAATGGTTATATTTATGTCATTTTACACTCACTTAACGGTCAAAGTTAACGTTCATCCAACTCAAAAACCATTCATGTTATGTTTATGATAAATGTTGGACCAACTTCGTAAATTTTGAAAGTTAGGTATCAAAAATGCAGAAGGGCATATAAGAGTGACCATCCATGTCTGTATATAAATACGAAAAACAACCCTTAGAAATCTATGTAACACAATAAATATAAGATTTAATTTAGCAAATCCTGATACACATGGCAATTAAGTATTCACTCCACACCCATTTAATTAAATTATTGTAATTACATAAAAAGCATGTGTATTATTGTTTTATTGTATTAAAAGATAAATGTGTTTTTAATTCTTGATGTTTTATAATAATTGTCATTAAGTCCAAAAGTTTGAATATTACCATTGCAGCCAAATCTTTAACTATAGTTGCCATTTGAATCCATTTACTACACCTTATTAACATTATTAACTTTTTTCATTAAATTTTTTACATTAATGATATTTTAATTAAAACAATTCAAAAATAAAAAAATCAAATCTACATGAATGATTTTATATGTTCAATCTTGTTTGATAATCATTATTGCAATAAGACACATATTAGACTATCCCCATCGCTTGGCCCGTAACCGGCTCATCGCCGATGTGAACGGCGCCCGTCGGAAGGGCAGTAATGGGCGAGAGGGGTTGAAGATGACCGATCCGTGGACAAGGGCGGTGGAAAGAAAGGTGGTGGTAGCCCTATCACTATAAAATTAATTCTAAAATATTAATATAGTGATGGGCACATTATTATTAAATGATTTTAAATTAAAATATTTTAATTAAAATATATTATTTTTATTAAAAATGTGTTAATTAGAGTTTATGTTTTTTTTTTAATTTTTTATAGAACATTTCTGGATGAATAGTGGATTAGAGAGAAGTTTTATTATTGTTTCTATGTATTAGTTTTGTATTGTCATTTTTATTTTATTGTTTGCATTGTTGTTTTTATTTTATTTCTAATTAAATATATTTATAATAATTTAAATATCTTTATTTAAAGTAAATTATAGTGGGAATGATAGTGTTGAAGATAAAAGTGTTTATAAGAAGAATAGGTAAAGATTTGTATAAAGCTAATGTAACATACTAATTATAACTGTGTGTGGGAAGTATGAGCTATAACGTTATAAATAGTCTTAGATAAGACAAAATATAAAAGCCACTACTTAAAGGAACTAATTTCTAACTTTATTAAATATACATCACAAAAGGTTAAAAATAAACAAACAAGTCATATTATAAAAACCATTTAATCATAATCACCATAAAAGTACAAAAACAATAAACAATATAACATTAATGGTTCATGAATAATAGCAATTATCATAACCATAATTAAACTTTGAACTGAAAATTTATGTTATTTAACAAGACATGCAGAAGTAACCTGACTACTAAACTAAATTACATTAACACGACAAAACAACAAAAGAAGACCATGAAGTAAAATCAATCATAATTACCAAACGATACTAACGTATAAAACCTCTCACGTATAGTTGATTTTTTATTACTAATTTAACTAAAATACCCCGAATGTAATAAACATAAAGAAAAAAATTAACGGTATTAATTATATATAATTAGATGCATTAAAATGTCAATTATAGTGAAACATTTGAATTCAAACGGAAAAACTAATTTTTTTTACTCAAATAATAATTTTAATAAAACTTTTTGGATTGAAAAATACATTTAACTCTTGTATTAATGTAAAAATAAGGATAGTGACAACAAATTCTAGAATGTACGAATTTAATAGTCACAACCCATAAAAAACTCAAGAACTTGGGTTTGAAGCATTGAACCACCCGTAATCACGTTTAAAAGTTTTATATTCTTATTTATATTCCCTAAGAATATAAACTATAAAATATAAAGCACACTTGTTTATTTATTATAAATACACCCCCTACTTCCCAGCAACTCCCATCGACACCCAAACCATCACATCCGTTTTGGTTAGGCATGGCGACCGCAACCACCCTCGACGACATCCACCCGGACATCGTCCAGACCCACATCCTACCGAGGCTCGACGGCCCATCGCTATCCGCCACTGCCACCGCCTCCTCCCACCTCAACAACCTCTGCTCCGCCGACCACCTCTGGGCTCACATCAACAGATCCACATGGCCCTCCATCACCCACCCACGTCTTGATGACCTCCTCTCCACCTTCCCTTCCGGCCACCGCTCCTTCTTCCACCACTCCTTTCCGCCGCTGCTCACCGACGTCCACCACCGTCGTAACCCCCGTCCCTCGTGGTCGTGGTCCGCCCCCAAATCAGATTGTTCGTCTTGTGACCTGTCCACTTCGTCGTTTTGTTATCCGTGTGAGTTGATCTCAGCTGTTGATATACGCTACAAGAACGATGTTATCTACTCCATGGCAAAGTTTACCCGAATTACAGACGACTTTCTCTCATCGGAGTTTCAGATCGAGTTGAACCACGACGTGTTATCCAAACAAGAACACGGGATCTCTCGATCTATCGATTTGACGGTGGATGAAATCGCGGGTGCAGACAAAGCGACGCTTTCACATCTCAAAGATTCGCTTACATTGAACTGGATCTTGATCGACCCGACCCAGAAGCGGGCGTGTAATTTGTCGAGCATTAAGCCGCTTAGCGCACGGCAAGATTGGGTGACGAACGAGACTCTTGTCCGGTACGTGACGATTGTACCCGGGTGTGACCCGAATGAGGTGGTGAAATGCAGAATACAGGTGGTGTTGGGTGTGGGTGAGAAGGGGGTGGGGTTGTATGTGAAGGAGGTGGGGTTGAAGGTGCTGGATTTGGACTCTGTGAGCTTGAATGGTGTGGAGTTTTTGAAGGTTGCAGAAGGGGTGATAATGGAGGAGAAGAGAGTGAGAAGGAGAGTGGTGGATGATGAAGAGAGGTGGAGGAGTTACATGGAGTTTAAGGAGATGAAGAGGGAGAAGAAGGAGTGGGAAGAGAAGAAAGAACGAAAAAGGGAGCTTGTTATTTACTTTAATTATGTTGCCATTTTTGTGTCTTTTTTCTTCTCTGTTTATTTTCTTTACTTATTGTTATTGTAACAATACTAATACGGATATTCTTATGATTACATATCTGTTTTACAATATTAAAAATGTGATATTGTAAGAGTTGTTGATAGAATTATCCTATATAGTCGAAAAGGAATGTAAAAAGAAATGCAAGAGAATAAAAAAACTTTTCATACTAGCAACACAAGTATTTTTGTTTTGTCCTCTCCTTGCATCTCTATAAAATGTTTTTTACTTTTACGGGTTCGGGTTCGTATGCATATTCTCAAAGGGGTTTTATGGTTTATGGCAGGGGGGGGGGGGGACCTCTCCGGCTTGTATGAAATCCGACGCTAGCACATGGTGCATGAGGTGGATTCTGGTGTGTGATGGTCGGCTATCGTTGTGTAGTCGGGTTGGGGCTTCCGTCTTGACCAATTTTCATCGCCCACGTGGATGTGATGAGGTTGTAGTCTTTGGTCACACCTTTAACATTTCTGAAATTCCGATATATTTTATTGATTCTATTATTTTATATGATGCGTACTTAGATTAGTTTAAGATATAAAATAAAAAAATAATCCTACGACATTACGATACTCAAATTAGGATTACCTCAACGTAAACCATTTCATGATATATTATGTGAACCCGAATAATAGTAAGGGGCTTGATATGCATTACAACTTAACATTTCGACATTTTATCAAACTATCGAATAATCATGATTTAACCGACACGAATAGTAAAATAACGGCGAACATATTTCACAAATAATGACCCTATATAATTATCAAATTATAACTCAAAGTTGACAATTTATGTCAACGTTAAATATATTGATGAGGATAAAATAAAGATTTACCTTTATATTATATATACTAATATAAATATAAAACAACCTTACATTAATGCACCATAACAAACTTGACTATTAACACACACTAGTTGAATTAAAAATACAAACTAAAGATTTAATACTATTACTAAAACCCTCAAATGCTTACATTAATATATAAATTTACTTGTAAGATTTATAACAAAATTTATTTACTCTAACATAATTCTATTCTACGCTAACGTAAATGATATAAGACCTAACTAAAAATTAAATGACCATCTTTCAACGTATTTGAAACATGTTACTTAACGACTTTACATGAATCATTACTATTATGTATTGTGCTTATACACATTTTGGTGATGAATGTTTATTTATTGGGTTGAACTTAATAAGACCTCACTATCTTAAACAATTACTTTACTTTGGGTTGGAGCCGCAGGTTTAATATATATAGTACTATCGGGACTGATAATCCCCATTCTCTCGACCGATAGGAACGTGTAAATCCACATTCAACGATATTGAATGATTATTACCACGCAAACTATAACTTAACTTTTATTTCCGTACTTGTTATAAGTATCGGAAGAGGCATGCAGTTAAAGGCTTAGTTGTGGACTGATAAATGCATTTCACTTTATTTATGTTATGACGACTTTACATGATGAGTTTTTGATTCAAACTTGACTACTTACTTTGCAATGAGTTATCGAGTCTCAAAATCAAGGAGCTCACCAACATTATTGTTAACCTATTTTTAACATTTTTTTCAGGAAACAACCAAGGTTAGCATTTTGGGCTTCGCTTAGATATGGCATGACTAGGGCACGAGAGAAAATTATTTTGTATAAGCTTAGGATGCAGGCTTATATTCTTGAATCCTTGATGACATGTAGCCTAATACTTTGTTGCCTAAGTTTAATTGAATGCATGAGTGAATTTAAGTTTTCTTAAGTACCACGTGTTCAAAATATCTGATTATGTCACCTCCTTGCGATTCCGCCACTAGGAAGGGGTGTGACAACACCCCCTCCCCTGTGCACCGCCATAGCCGCTGGGTCCATACATGAGTTTCCTGTCCCTCTGTTTTTAGTGCCCTAGGTGGTGATAGTAGAAGTGACGGCGGTCTCTAGCCATGGTGCTTGTTATGTTTCCTATTTTTTCTTATCATGTTTACATCATGTCCGTTTCTTTTTGCATAGTAGCCTATGTTGCCTCAATGGCGATGATTTATTGCTCATATCATGATGCTTGGTCTGATAGTGTTGAGGATCGAGTTTGGTTACTCAACACAATTGTTTTCTCTCTAACTTACTAAGTCACACTCAGTTTGATGATGCAAAATCCCTTATGAGTTGATAATAATATATTAAGTAAACAAGCACAAGAGAAATGTTTTTATGATACTTGTATATATTATTTCTCAACTCAAAGTATTACAAGACTCTTACAAGCATAGCTAATAAGTTACAATGAGAAACTATATATACTACTATCTATAGCCGATTATACTTTGATACCATCTGGAAACTTACAACTAAACAAATACTACATTGCTTTAGGTAAGGTATCTTAGATAAAATACTATCTAAGATTTGGTAGTCATGACATTCTTTGACTTACCTTTAGAAGAGGTAAGGTGAGGTTAATTGGCTTCGAAAGAACAAGTTCTTCTGAATCCAATTATACTTCAGAAGAGGCTACTTCTTCTAAGGCTTGAGTTGAACTTAAGGACTTTCATGATTCGGAAGTCAATGTCTTGAATTCTTCTAAGTGTTGAACTTCAGAACTTTTATACTCCCATGGCAAATCTGAGTACCTACCTTAGAGTTGGATGGATTGAAGAATGGTTTCTCTTCTAACTCAATAATGTCAAATATGCTTAAGTGTAGTAGAGAAGAGGCATTAAGCCTATTGATTTCACCATTCTTTTTTTCCACAAACAAAGTTGTGAGAAGAGTCTTCGAACCTCTGCTGGTCTATTTTCTTTCTAGGAACAAAGGGTTGAGATGGTAACTTGTCTTCCTTCCTAGTATCCTGTAGAGTCACCAGTTTTCTTCTTAGCAACTTCTCTTCTTCCCTAAGAGAGTCCAAGTTGGTTGCCAGAAGTCTAAGTGTCTGGTCTAGTGTTCCTCTAGGCAGATCAAGGAATTATTCTCTTGTAAAGGAACATGATGAGCCGTCAATGAATGTTAGTTTGATGAACCCCTCCTCACAAGAGATATCGCTCAAAATGGTACAATTGATGAGCTTCCTCTTGATCTCCTTGAATTCTTCAAAGGAAAGAGGTTTGGATAGTTGAGAGGATGACTTTGGTGATTGTTGGATAAATGATGATTGGGTTCTAGGGAGTGTTTTGGGTTTAATGATGGGTAGTTGTGATGGTTGTTATGATTGAATGTTTGAGAAACAGGGTATGGCTGATGGTGTGGGTTTAGGAGTGTATTGCTTAGTGGTTGGCTCGGTTTTGATGGGAAAAGGAAAAGGTATTAGTTCAGGTTGAGGTTGTGGTGTAGGTTTAGAAGTCATCCCCCGTACTCTTCTATATATCTCTTTCCTTCTTCCTCAATGAATATCAGCCTTGATTTCACTGACATGTCGCTGTAGGGTCTTCTCAGACATGCGGCCAACTTGCCTGCCAGAGAAGCCATGGGCCCTAAGATAATCCTTCATCCAGGCTTTCTCTCCTATCTTCTTGACAATTGCATGTTAAGCTTATTCCTCTTTCTTCTTCCCCTCTTTTAGCTTTTCCCTGGAAGCTATCTTTCTCTCTTTGTTCATTTGATCTTGTTCTTTGTTGAAAAGCCACAAGATCGTGTCATTATTACGAGGAGCCAGTTCCTCAAGAAAGAATCCCTTAGAGCTTAGAAAAGCTACCCTATCATTCCTTAGCTGTTGCTCAACTTCCTCTTTCTTTCTTCGTTTTCATCCTCTAAGGCCAACCTTGCTGCTTCTTCGTTCATTCCACAATAGGGTTGTGTTTTCTAACTCCACCAACTGCTCAAGTGGTAGGAGGATAACATCTTCACTTGCTTCACCCAGATTGACAAGCCTGTCAATAATCTCCACCCTCCTTTGGTTGTTGATAGCCTGCTGGTTGGCTACAATTACTTTGCTACTTACAGCTAATATCTTCCAGTTGGGAGTCTCCCTTTTCTTTTAAGCTTTTCGACCTTTCTCCCTCTAACAGTTCTTCCATAGTCAGCTTCCTTTTGCCTTTAATGTCTTCGGAAGCTTGAGACTTTAGAGGTTCTTGTGTAGAGGTTTCAGGTTGGTGGGTGATGACTTGAGCTTGTGGTAATGATGGTGTTTGAGTGAGAGGGAATCTGAGAAAGTCTTTACTATTTACCTCAGACGCCATTTCAAGGATTGCATATTTGATAATCAGATCATCAAATAGAGAATATAGTCCTTTCGTAGCTTGGATATCTGCTTCGTAAGTTTGAAATACTTCTTCTGCAGCTTTAACTTCAACTTCGAAAGTTTGTGGGATTGCACTATTTGTCCCAACTTTTTCAATTGCTGGGCCATCAGTCCCTATATTCCTTTCGATATCAATCTTGGGTTCAATGTGGACCTTAGGTTTACCAACTCCTTTGATAGTGGTAGATGGTGCATTCAACCTCTGGAACTCTTTCGCTCCAAAGTATGCCATAACAACATCTGGACTCAGTTTTCAAGAGATGAGCCCATCAGGAACCTGGTTAGGAACCTATTCAGCTCTATGAGCAGTCCACTTGAAGGATGACAGGAGGAGGCTCAGGGAAAACATTTAATTGCCGAGCAGGATATCTTGAAGATTGTGTAGAAAGCGCCAAGCTTTGTTGCACCATGTGTGTGTCACTTTGAACTTTCTCCCCCTTTTGGTAGCATCATCTTGAGAACTCCATAAGCTAGGGGAAGAGGTCATAGAGACATGTATCGATGCATGTCTAATAGATCTCATAGTTTGTTTCTTAGCCAGTTGAGCCTTGATATTTTCAATCTCAAGTTGCTGAGTGGCAGACCTATCCTCTAAAGTCTTAACCCTGAATTCAAGGTTTGATACCTTTAGAAAGTAGGTCTCTGATTATGAGTTGCATACTACCCTCATCTTCTTTTGAAGAATCACGGGGAGATGAGGTAACATACCTAGTATGTTCATACTCACCACCAGTTATGGTTTCTTGGCGCCTTGGTTTCCCTTGTTTAATGATGTATCTTTCAGAGTCCTCAAAAGTAATGGTTGTCATAGATTCAGTCTCAGACTAAGATATGTTACCATTGTTTTGAGGGCTCATTAAGGCACCTTCTGTAGTGGAAGCTGAATCTACGTAAGTCCCCTTCACACTAGTAGGACTCACCTTAGTTTGGGTTTGCTGATGGGGGCTAGAAAGCAGAGATATCTCTAGGCTTAATTGATCCTTAGATGGGTGTTATCGATCAATATCATGACCTTGAAGATACATCATTTCTTCATCAGTACCTACTAAAATTTTAGTGAAAGATATGAAAGTTATGCCTAGTGACCTAGGACTTTGATTAATGTCTAAAGGCATTGAGCCTATCATTAGGTTGTCCCTGTTTGGCTGCTCAGGAGAGTATGGAGACTCACCGTGAGGTCTTATAGCTTGGGTTTGGGGCACATAGGATTGAGACTGAGGAGACTCAATACACATATTAAGGTCAATTGTGAAGGAAGGTGGGACCTCAGACTGAGTGGGAGCCCTTGTTTCCACTTGAGTTTTTTGGATTGAACAGGGGGACTTGTTCAATCAGAGGGGATTGAAGAAGGGTTTGCTTGGAGCGTCTTTGGTATGTAATTTTGATGGGATGGGAAGGAAGAGTTGGCATTGAGGTGGTTATTATTGGTGTGGGTTCATCACCTATGGGGTTAATAGGGATGTCACCAGGAGCCATTAGCTCAATCATACCTAAAAGGAGAACAGTATGTCTTCCAGAGAAGTTAATGGACATCCTCTTCAACATTTTGAATATGGCCAACCTCATGTGAGGGATAGGTAGAGCAGTTGCGCAGACAAGCTTACTTTGACCTAACTCACAGTTGATTATGTGTTGTATAAACCTAGAATACATGTAGAATGTTTCCCTTTGAAGGTTTCCCGTGAGATTGGTCAGCACAAACCTTGAATAGTTGAACCTGAGGCCTTACCAACCCATGAACTTGGTATCTTAGTTCATAGGAAATTTGATCCCATCCCCTAAACTTGTTTGACAGGCAGCGAAGGACTATTTGAAGCAAGAATTTGCAATTGTAGGATAAATTGAACTTGTATATAGTTGATCTGCTCATATCTCCACCATCTGGGTATATGTGCCATCTAATTCTGATTTTGGGAATTCCATAGGAGAACCCTTATCATGGAGCTCTAGATGCTCCCTAATGGTTTGTTCAGATATGATTAATTCTTGGCTACAAATGCTTGACCTAATAACCCTAACTTCGTTTAGAGTTTCAATCTGTCTATTCCCCCAAAACTCGGCCATTTGGTTTGAGTAAACGATAGGGTTAATAGTTAGGGCTGTGTAGTAGGTGGACCGGATATAGAAGTGGATGATATCAGAGAAGTCAACACCCTTGGAAGAGTCAAGGAGTACGACCTAGTTGTGCTAAGGGTTTAGTGCCATTGTTGAGAAAGTTACAGAGGAAATGAGGTTAAATTTGGGTAAATTGTAGACGAAGGAAACTTAGGGTTGTGAAATTGGTAAAAAGATTAACGAAGTGGGTCGAAAGTATTTAAATGGGTGAAAATGGCAGATGGATAAGGTGAAATGATGGTTTGGGGTGTGATGTGACAAAGGTGGTAAGGTTAAAACCATTTAAAATATTCTGACATCATTAATAAAATCTTTTCCTTTTAACAGAGTGGGGCCCAAAAGATTACGTTACACAATAAAGCTTTATTCCGAGAGTAATCTTCTTCCGAAGCCAAAATTACTTCTGAAGGTAAATTTATTCTAAGAGAAATTTACTTCCGAGAGTAAGAAGGTCTTCCGAGTGAAGAAGTTTTCAAGCTTTGGAAATAGATTTTATATATCATCAAATACTCTACCGAGGCTAAAAACTATTCAGAAGATAAAAATTAACTTGGAGAAATTTTCCTTCAGAAGATACATAAGACATCTTCCAAGGGTTAATTTGTCTTCGGAAGAACTCATACTAAACAATTTTTTGGTAAAAAAACCTTTTTTAGCAGGGCTTAGATTGTATTGATAAAGACAAGACAAATTTTGAAAAAGTTTTCAAGTGAGATAGACTAATCAATGTTAATCGTCCTAATAGTCGTAATAAGATACTTAAATCTTTGTTCATCAAATGATTTGGTGAACAAATCAACATATTATTCATTTGAGTCAACTTTGACCAGTTTAATTAGGTTTTTCTCATGAATATCTCTAATGAAATGATACCTAATGTCAATGTGCTTTGTCTTGGAGTGCTTGACAGGATTTTCTGTAATGAAGATAGCACTCTTGTTGTAAATGCGGATAGGAGTCCTCATGAAGTTGAATTCACAGTCTATCATCTAGTTTTGTATCCACAACAGCTGAGCATAACAACTACCAACAACAATGTATTCACCTTCAGCAGTTGATGTTGAGACACAAGATTGCTTCTTGCATTACCATGAGATGATCCTTCACCAAGAAATTGACATCCTCCTGATGTTGATTTCTTGTTGATCTTGCACCCACCATAGTCACTATCTGTGTAGCCATAGAGATTAAAGTTTATGTTCCTTGGATACAAGAGACCCAATTTAGGTGCTCCTTTGAGGTATCTAAGGATTCTCTTAGTAGAAACTAGGTGAGACACCTTTGGAACAACCTAATATCTTGCATAAATGCAAGTTGCAAAATGATGGTCTACTTGCTATGAGATACATAAGAGATCTAATAATTATCCTACACTGATGTTGATAAGTATCCTCCCCCTTAGAGTCAGGATAATGATTGTGATATATGGGTATGGGAGTCTTTGCTGGATCGTAATCTTTCATATCAAATCTTTCTAAAATGTCTTTAATATACTTAGATTGATTGATAAAGAACCCTTCTTTCATTTGCTTTACCAGAATTCCAAGGAAAAAATCCATCTTTCCCATGGAACCCATTTCAAACTTCTTTTTCCTAATGCTCTCAAAGTATTTACACATTTCGTCATTTGAGAAACCAAATATGATGTCATCAACACAGACTTGTACGAGCTGAATGTCCTTCCTAAACTTTCTTATGAATAAAGTCTTGTCAATGGCAACATTGGTGTAACATTTTTCAGGAGAACTTGAGACAAAGTCTCATACCACAGCCTAGGTGCCTAGTGCAACCCATAGAGAGCTTTATCTAGCTTGTACACATAGTTGGGGTGCTGTGGATGTTCAAATCTTGGAGGCTGGCACACTTAGAATTCCCTATCTGTATCCCCGTATATAAAAGCACACTTGACATCAAGCTGGTAGACTGTAAAGTTCTAGGATGCTGCATAAGCAAGAAAGATCCTCGCTGCTCAAGTCTTGCAATACGGGCAAAGACATCAGTGTAATCAATTCCCTCCTCTTAATTGTATCTTTGAACTACCTATCTTGCCTTATTCTTGATAATCAAGCCTCTATCATCTCTCTTGTTCCTGAATACCCACTTAGGGCCAATGGGTACCTGAACAGATGGTAGTGGACATATGTTCCAAAATTTTTGTCTCTTGAATTGAAGAAATTCTTTTTTTATTGATTCAACCCAACTACTATCTTTTAAGGCTTCTTCTACCTTGTTTGACTCCATATAAAATAGAAAGCATGAGTACAAGCAGACATTCCCATTGTGAGTTTGTCCCCTTGTTTTCACACCTTTAGAGACATTTCTAATGATATTCTTAGTTGGGTGAGTGTTGTGAATCTTGAGCCTAGGGATCACATCCTGTTGCATGGATAGATCCAAATTGAAAAAGTTTTGATCAAGGTTTTAAAGACTTGGCCTAGCTGATATTTTACATTCATTCAATGAGGACTGATTGAATGAAGTAGAAACAACATCATTATCATTCGGTTGTGAAGTAGCATTAACAGTTTTCTGTTCCTTCAAAATGCTATCATCACCTGGTGTTATTCATTGTCATCGGATGAGTTTTGATGCTCACTTTGTTGAGAACTTGTTGAAGCTCCACTAGTTCTTGAGACCATTGTGCTATCATATCTACCAATTATGGGAGCTTGATTCTTAGAAACTCTTGGAGAACTTGAAAGAGGTTTGGTTAAATCAAACAATTGGTCAGCATCAGAATCACTTTGAGTACCTATTCCTAATAAACAATTCTCACAAAAATGCTTAGAATTGTTTGGAGATAACTCTAAATAAAAAATATGGTTAGGTCCATTCGCCCTAACACAAGGAGTGTGCTTATTAAAAACAATGTTGGACGATTCCTCGAATTGTTGATTTTAATTTTGTACACTCTGTAAGCAATACAGGTAGAGGAATATCTAACAAAGATAACATTATCCGACTTTTTCATCAAAATTTTCCAAATTGTCCTTTGTGTTAAGTATGGTACATCTGCTATCAAAGGACCTAAGAAAGCCAATGAACAGTGGCCTCTTGTACCATATCTCATAAGGGGTTTTTTCATGTGGCTTAACTATAAGAACTCTATTCTACACAAAGCATGCAGTGCTAACTACCTCTGCCCAGAATGTTAGAGGCAGCTATGAATCAGCTAACATAGTTCGAGCAGCCTCAATAAGTGTCTTGTTTCTCCTCTCAGTAACACTGTTTTATTGAGGAGTTCTAGGAGTACTATATTATCTGGAAATCCCTTTTGAGTTACAAAATGAGTCAAGAACTTGTTTCTTAAACTCAGTCCCTTGATCATTCCTAGTTATCTTAATCTTATGATCAATTTGATTTTCAATTTTAAGAATTAAAGATTTTAAAGTTTTATTTGTTTCATCTTTAGTTCTTAAAAAGAATACCCATGTGAATCTAGTAAAATCATTAACAATCACATGGCAGTATGATTTCCTTTCGATGTTTAATATACTTGTGGGACCAAATAGATCTATGTACCATAAATGTAATGGAGTAGTGATAAAGTTAACTTCTTTGAATTTATTAGATGCTCTATGTTGCTTTCCTTTTAGACATGCAAGACAATTATCGTTACAGAAAAAATCATTTTTAGGCACACCATGTACCAAGTTATTTTTGACCAATTTATTCATGGTTTTAAAATTGATATGACACATACGTTTATGCCATATAATTGACTCATCACCATTAGATTTGGAGAGAAAGTAGGATACTTTACCCAATGAGAAAGCATTGTCCATATCCAGCTTGTACATATCCCCTTTATTGGGAGATCTAAGAAGCATCAATTCCTTAGAAATTGTAATCCTGGGTTTGAGGATAATGCACTCATGTTCTGTGAAAAAAATTTGGTGCTTTTGTTCACATAATTGAGAAACACTTAAAAGTTTATGTTCAAGCTGTCTAACAAAGTTTACTTTATCGACCTTTAACTTGTCATTTGATATACTTCTTTTGCCAGTAATATATCCTTCGGCCTTACCTCCAAAATGTTAAAATTGTTGAAGAAGAGATCTATCCCCAGTTATGTGCCTAGAGAATCCACAATCTACAATCCACACATTGTCATTATTGTCATGTGGATGTCCCTGCACATAAGGTGAAAAGTTAGTTATTATTGGAAACCTAAGCCTTCTTGGTCTTGGGCTTTTCCAATGATGAAGACATAATTGAACCAAAGTATGTTCATGAAAGTTCAATTGATGTCTTTTAAGAAGATGTTTGGGTAGAAACATCTTCTCTGATCTTCCATTTCATCCCTTGGCAGATCAGTGTAGATGAGCTTGTTAAAGCATGAGTAGCATGGCATTCTTTTGTAACACACGGTTATTTTCTAGTCAAAGAATGGAAGAATAAAGTAAAAAATAAGAAAAAGAAGTTATAAAGCTCAAGTAGAGGGACTAAAGGTGTCAAAAGGACAAAATCTTCAAAAGTTGGTGATAAAGGTGGCATGGCGGCCCATCCCTCTCTACATTCGTATCATTCGGATTGTAGAGAGAGAGAGGAAGAAAGAAGAGCTGAACTCTCGGGGTTTTGAAGAAGAACCAGAAGAGATCGAATTCAAGGTAAAAATTCTTGGTTCTAAGGTGTTCTTAACTGGCCATAGCTTCGGTTATATGCTCATACGTGTTTTATGTTGTTTGTGTGTGTGTTTGGTGGGTTTTAGGTGTTTGAACTCGATTTGCAAACGGGTTTGAAGAAGTCTTACCCAAGCAGCTACAAAAGTGAGTTCTAAAACTCCTTTTACTTGTTTTAAACTGCTTTGGGGCTAGAAATGCATGTACGTACATTTTTATAAGTTGAGTTTTATACCCGTATGTGTGTATACGTGTATGTTGTGGGTGGGGTTTTATTTTAGGCGATGTATGTGTCTGATGATGTTTTGATTGTGTTTTTAAGGCTTAGAATGTAAGATTTAAGGTTAGAACAAGTTATATGATGTTTGGGGACTGATTTTTTATGTTTAGAAGGAATTAGGCTGCTCATGCGCCTAAACAGTGGCTCATGCGCCCAACAGAAATAACTGCCTAAGTGTTCCCATGCGCCCAAATAGTACCCATGCGCGTAGAAATAGGTTGAAATTGACTAAGTGTTCAGACGCCTAGATAGCTTATGCGCCCAAGCACTCATGCGCATGCGCCTAGAATCTGCCCAGAATAGACTAAGTGTTTCTCATGCGACCCAATAGTGTTGATGCGTGAAAGTTTTCCATGCGCCTAAGTATTCTTCATGCGTCTGAATGGTCATACGCCTGCATAGTGCTTATGCGCCTGCATAGTGCTCGTGCGCCTAAACACCTAGAATATTTTCTGAAGTTTTGGGAAAAATGTAAGAGTAGGCATTGACTTATGATGTTTCTGGGGGCTATGTAAGTTGACTTTTTGAAGTCAACGATGATGTGTAAGGCATAGTATGATGTATGTTATGTATGTATGATGGTGCCTTGTATGGCGATGTTTTTTATGTTTATATTTATGTTCCTGTCATGTATGATTATTTTCACGTGGCTTTACGTTGAATGTTAATGAATGAAATGAAAAGTATTATGTAACGTAAAGTGGAAGATAATGAAAAGAGGAATGAAATGAAAGAATGCATGCATTAATGAATGAACGAACAAAAGAAAGGCTTGCAAGCAAATGTATAGAGGTTCACACTCAATGAGGAGTGTTAGCTCAACCATGTGCGGGTTAGCCACCCCATGAGGATGCATACTAGGGCTTAATCCGTGTAATTAAGAAAATGTATGGAGGTTCACACCCAATGAGGGGTTGTCAGCTCAACTGTGTGCGGGTTAAATACCCCATGAGGATGCACACAGGGGTTCAATCTTTGTCGCTTAACCCTAGATGAATTGTTTGGTGCTCTAGAGGGGGGTTCAATCTATGTGTACGTACGATGTGTGATTACATTCTAAAACCTGCTATGATTTGAATGAAAGTAAAGAACGGTTTTAAACGAAAGATAAAGTATGTTTTATTTTAAAACTAGAACTCACTCAGCAACGCTGACTGTTTATGCATTTTCTAGGTGGCAGGTAAAGGTTGCCGAGGATGGCACGGGGTGCCTACTTGGCTCTTTTGGATGGCATCCATTTTTATAATGCTTTTGTGATGTAATGCAACATGTATTTTGTAATTTGTCATCGATGTATTATTTTGCAAAAGATTTTATAATGAAATGAAATATCGTTTTAAATGTCTCCGCTGCAATGTTTATTTAAGTTAAATGTAAATATATGTTTTATGTGCGATGATTGGCCAATTGTAAATGTCCTGGGAACGGGGCGTTACAAGTTGGTATCAGAGCCAAAGTTTAAGTGAAATGGGTAAAATTTCAAAATAAACCTAAACTTAAACTGAAAATAGGACGGAAATGGAAGGAATGCCAGTCCGAGTAGCTGCGTGCCATCAGGTATTTTCTTAATGTTAACCAGTATTATGTGCGGATGTTATATGGTTTACGTGCTATTGATAGATTTAGATACTGATGTAGTCAGGGTAGGAAATACTTGGGGTAGGAAGAGTTAAGTAAGTGGCTAATCACAACTGGCCACTATAATTAGGAACTTACTGTACTTGACATAAACTGAGCTATTATCTTGAATGACCGTATTGGTGTTTGGATCTTATAGTGTGTTAGAGGTTGGCTGGTGGTAGATCATCTAAAGCTTCCCGTGGTGGTGGTCGTGGTGGATGTGGTGCGGAACCACGGGCTACAAGAGAAAGGCCTAGAGCCGAAAAGGTGGTTCATGAAGAACCCGAGACCCTTCACCCAGAGGCTGGGGATGAGAGTGTTAACTTAAGAGCCTCGGTGAAGGAGGCGGTTGTTGAGGAGGTGCATCAGGTCATGCAGACAATCTTACCATCTGTGGTGACCGAAGTAATCAAGGATGTGAGGGAAGGAGAAAGGTAGGAAAGGAGTAGGCCTACGGGCGAAAGGAGACATTCTGAGACTGAGACTGTTTTCCCTGATGACGAAGAGGAAGAGGAAGAAGAAGAGCCTACGCCGGAGGCGACACGAGGCAACAATTATGGGGCATTCAAAAGATGCAAGCCCCCAACCTTCGATGGTAATGGCACTGTTGCTGCTGCTCACCGTTGGGTGAGAGAGATGGAAGTTGTTCTGAATATCAGCAAGTGCCGAGAGGACCAAAAGGTAAAGTTTGCTGCCCACTCATTCGTGGACTCAACTTTGTGTTGGTGGGACAATATTGTCCAAGCTGAGGGTAGCCGGGCTATCAGAAGAATGAGATGGTCGGAGTTGAAGAGGCTAGTGATTGAGGAGTTCTGTTCACACCGTGAAATGGACAAAGTTGAAAGGGAGTTCCTGCAGCTGGAGGCGGGGACGATGACACATCAACAATACACTACCAAGTTTAACGAGATGGCACATCTGATGCCGGATCAAGTGACACCTTTGTCACGAAAGATCAAGAGATACATCCAAGGGCTGCCGGCGGATATCCGTAGGCATTTGATCACTGCCCGACCAAGCATGTTTAGGTCGGCGGTTGATTTAGTAGGAAGGTTGTATGATGAGCGAGAGGTGGTGGTGGCTGAAGTCGGTAAGAAGGGTGATGGTGACCGTAACTGGAATGGGAAGCGGGTTGGACGTGGCGGGACCACTCCAAGCAACAAAGGCGCGCGGGTGGATGACCGATGGGTGGTCACATCTGGCGTGGGGCTGAAAAGGTGCGGTAAGTGTGGGAAGGAACACACTGGAGAGTGTAGATGGGGATTGAACGTGTGCTTCAAGTGTGGGAAGTCCGGTCATATGGCAAGGGAATGCAAAGCAGGGAGATGTTTCAACTGTGGCTCGAAGGGTCACATGAGTAGAGACTGTAAGAATCCGAGGGTTGAGGGTTCTTAGGTGAAGAAGGCTGGAGATGAAGGGCAGAGGGCGAGTGCCAGAGCGTTCACGATGATGCAGTAGGAGGCTAGGACGAACCCTGATGTTGTGTCAGGTATGTTTCTAGTAAATCAAACTTTGGCCTCTGTGTTATTTGATTCTAGTGCTAGTAAAAGTTTTATTTCGGCTGCATTTTGTGCTAAATTGCCTGTTAGTAGTAAAAATATAGATACGCCCTTCAATGTAGAAACTGACATAGGTAAGTCTACCAGCTTTTCAAAGATGGTAGAAGGTTGTGACATAGAACTAGAAGGTCACAAGTTTCCTGTCAGACCATTTGTGATGACATTAGGCGGGTTTGATGTAGTTATAGGAATGGATTGGTTAGCGGACTACGAGGCCAACATTGTGCGTTGCAAAAAGATGATACGGTTGATAGTGCCTGAAGGGAGTACGGTGACGGTTTATGGTGATCGAGTCACGACGATTCCGAAGGTAATTTCGATGGCGGTGGCGTGAAAGTTCATAAGGCATGGATGTAGTGCCTATTTGGCCTATGTAAAGGATGTGGATACGCCGACACCACAACTGACCGACGTACTGGTGGTGTGTGACTTTTCAGACGTGTTTCCCGAAGACTTACCATGAGTGCCACCTGACCGAGAGATCGAATTTCAAATTGAATTAATACCAGGTGCCCAACCTGTTACTAAGGCACCGTATCGGTTGGCTCCGACAGAGATGAAGGTGTTGATGGAGCAATTGCAGGAGTTGCTTGATAAGGGGTTCATTCGACCGAGTATCTCTCCTTGGGATGCTCTGGTCCTATTTGTGAAAAAGAAAGACAATAGTATGAGGATGTGTATAGAATACTGTGAAGCTGAATAAGTTGACGATAAATAACCGATACCCCTTACTAAGAATTGATGATTTGTTTGATCAGCTTCAAGGTGCCAGTTGATTCTCAAGGATAGATCTTCGATCGGGCTACCATCAGCTAAAGGTGAAAGAGCAGGATATTCCTAAAACAGCTTCTCGCACGCGTTATGGTCACTACGAGTTCCTCGTTATGTCATTTGGTTTGACCAACGCGCCAGTTGCTTTTATGGACTTGATGCATCGAGTGTGTCGACCGATGTTGGAAAAATCAGTGATTGTATTTGTCGATGATATCCTGATTTATTCCAAGAGTAAAGAGGAGCATGCCGATCACATTTGAGAGGTGATGGAGACTTTGAGAAGGGAGAAACTGTATGCTAAATTCTCCAAATGCGCATTCTGGTTTCGCGAGGTTCAATTCTTGGGTCATGTGGTGAACCCTGACGGGATTATGGTGGACCCGACAAAGGTGGAGGCAGTGACGCAATGGAAGTCTCCAAAGACGCCA
>BJCM01241944.1:0-10857 GCA_018326385.1 Flaveria bidentis | reverse complement strand
GAGTTCTAGTTTTACAATTAAACATACATAAAATCGTTATTTATTTCCTTTCAGAGTCCATACTATACGTTTCATTCGTTCGTGATCATACATCATACGTACATACAGATAATATCATTATTATCTTCCATTTCGTTCGTTAACCTTCGTTCATTCATTACATCTAGTGACATGTACGTTACCCCGAACATTGTGCACCAAGCTGGTAACTCGGCCTGAGGTCTTTCATTGACCCCGAACATTGTGCACGAAGCTGACTCCAGTACCTAGGGCAAGTACATTTACCATTCATCTTTCCACTTTCATTCCGGATCAATGCTATATGCTATACCCCGAACATTGTGCACGAAGCTGGTTACTGGGCCTGAGGTCTTTCATAGACCCCGTACATTGTGCACGAAGCTGACTCCAGTACCTGGGGCAAGCGGCAAGAATCCTATACATATGGTTAATCACAAGGATTGGACCCCAGTGTGCATCCTTCTGGGGTAGCTAACCCGCACACAATTGAGCTAACACCCTTCATTGGGTGTGAACCTCTATACATTTGCTTGCAAGACTTTTTACGTTCGTTCATTCATTAATGCATGCATTCATTCATTATGTTCCTCTTTCATTATCTTTCACTTTACGTTACATAATACTATCGGTTCATTCATTACATAACACGTAAAGCCATGGAAAGATAAACATTCATCATCATAGGAACATAACATAACATATCATTCATACATCCTCATACTAGGCATCATACATACATAACATACATCATGTATAACCATGCAACATCATCAACATCATCATCATCATCATCATCATAAGCATCATTCACAATACTTAACATGCCCATCATACTTTCTATGACCCCAAAAGTCAACTTTTATAGTCCCCCGGGAATTTCCCAAGTCAAAGCCTAGTTTACACATTTTTCTCAAAAATCAGAAAATTATTCTAAGTCCTAGGCGCATGGGCACTATGCAGGCGCATGGACACTTGGGCGCATGGGCACTATTAGGGCGCATGGCCCTACACTTAGTTATCCGACTAACATTTCTAGGCGTATGGACCAATGTTCAGGCGCATGGGCTATACTCAGACTTTTCTAAGGCAAATTTTGGGCGCATGAGCTACTGTTTAGGTGCATGGATTACACTTAATTCTTTCTAAGGCAATTTCAGACGTATGAACACTTATCAAGGCGCATGAGCATTCTATAAAACATGTTTCTAGGATATTTTCAATCCTAATCATCAAACCCATCGGTTCTAAGCATAATGTGGCTAGTCTAAACACGAATAACCTATAAACATTCAAGAACCAACATCCAACATACACATTACATACGGGTATTCACACATAAACATGTAAAATCATTTCAATACGTTTCCAGCCCCAAAGGTAGTTTAAAACATGTAAAAACTGGGGTCTAGAACTCACCTGGTGCAACTTGGGTGTTCTTCCTTTTTACCCGCTTGCAAAGAGTTCAAAACACCTTAAAACAACACCAAAAACACACACACACGAGCACAAACATAACCCATAAGCACATAAACACATAACCGGGATAAAACCCGACATAAAAACATGAAAACCTTGAATTCTTACCTTGAATTCACTTTTCTTCTTCTTCTTCTTCTTCAATCCGAGAGTATTCTTTGCTCTCTCTCTCTCTAAAACCGAGACAAATGGTGAAGTGAGGTGAGGGTGGGCGGCCATACCCACCTTTACACCAACTTTAGAAAGTTTTGTCCTTTTTGGACACTTTTAGTCCCTCCACTTGGACCTTATTGCCTTTCTTGCTTTTATTCGTCATATCTTGACTTTTAAAAATAACCGGGTGTTACAGCTGCCAAAGCATTCTCCCTATCAAACCGACATAGGATATCACCTACATACTAGGACTAATGTAGAAATATTCCCTTTGGTGTTTGATCCACCTATAACCCGAGAAAGACTTCATCTCTCCCATGGCACTCATCTCAAATTCAATTTTAATTACTGCTTCAATTCCTTACACAATTCTTCATTGTTAGAAACGAAGATTATGTCATCAACATAAATCTGTACTAGCAGTAAGTCACCATCCTTTTCTTTGATGAACAGTATGCAGTCAATCACTCCTCTGCGAAAGCCGTGTTTCACAAGATGAGTCGCGAGCTTCTCATATCATTTTCGTGGGGCTTGGTGGAGCTCGTAGAGAGCCTTATCCAGCTTGTAAACTCGGTCCCGGTGATACGGATCATCAAATCCTCGGCTTGACTGACATACAATGTCTCCCGGATTTCATCGTGAAGGAATGCACTCTTCACATCTAGTTGATAAACTTTAATCTGCATTTAAGATGCATAGGCTAGGAAGACACGGATTGCTTCCATTCTCGCCACAAGTGCAAATACTTCATTTTAATCAATGCCCTTGACTTGTCGAAATCCTTGAACTACAAGTCGAGCCTTGTAACTGAGTATGACCCCTTGGTCATCTTTCTTGCATTTCAAAACCCATTTAGTGCCAATGACCTTAGCACCTTTAGGTGTATCCACTAGTGTCCATAATCCTAACTTCTTGAATTGAAGAAGTTCTTCTTGCATGGCACTCACCCATGCCTCATCGTTTAAGGCTTCACTGACATACTTTGGCTCAAAATGAGACACAAAACATCAATAAGCACCGTCGTGAAGATAGCCTTTTTCCATGACTGAGGCATAATCAGCTGAGTATAGTTGATTTCTTGTTTGTACTCCCGATTGTACATCCCCTATGATGTTGTCCAGAGGATGACATACATTAAGTCGAGATCCGGGAGTGGTGGGAACAACTACTTCAAGATCCAGATTGTGAATTCCTAGTTCAGGATCTGTAGCCGTTGGAGTGCGAGGCTCCGAAGTGTTATTGGCATCAACATCTGATGCTTGTGTACTTTCAGTAGTAGGAACCTGTTCCTCCTGTTCCACCTGAACATTCTCCACATCTTCATCGTCAGAGGAAGAGTCACTTCCCCTCCAGTGCTCCCCTAGAATGACTAGAAGACTCACGTTATGAACTTGATGTTGTCGAGTCTAGTGACGGTGTGTTTAAGACATCGTACATTATCTTGGTTTATAACTCATCATTAGAAGGGGAGAGAAGGATGTTGAAGGACTTAAAGAATCCATCATAATCGAAGAAGAGTGCGGGTCCTTTTCCAGCAGGGGGGGGTGGTGTATCTCTGAACGTCGACGTTTCACCACGCTTCTACTTGACCCGTTGAGTTGTTGTAAACTCTTTTATTCTATATGTTGTATCCTAGAAAAATTCCTTCTTCAGCCTTTTCACTAAACTTCCTGACTGATTTTTCTTCAACAGCGTACATGGTGCGCCAAATGGTTCGAGGTACTCTAGATTAGGTTTACGTCGTTGGAGCAACTCGTAACACATTTTACCATGGTGTTTGACCCCTAGGACTCGATTTAGGGTGTATGCATTGGCAACTCCTCATTCCAAATTTGGATGGGCAGTTTCGAGTCAGCTAGCATCGTTCGTGCTGTCTCTATCAAGCTCCTATTCTTCAGTTCAGCAACTCCGTTCATTTGAGGAGTGTAGGCAGATGTGAACTGGTGTAGAATTCCTTACTCCTTGCAGAATGCCTCCATCCACTGGTTCTTCAACTCAGTACCATTATCCGAACGGATTTGCATTACCTTCAGCTTGTTGAGTGACTCCAATGTAGTTATCAGCTCTTTGATTGATTCAAATGTCTATGATTTGGATTTCCAAAACATCACCCAAGAAAATCTTTAGTAATCATCTGTAACTACATAGCAATACAAATCGCTGGCAATGCTCTTTGTATTGACTGGGCCAAACAGATCCATGTGAAGAAGCTCAAGAGGCATGTCAATTGAATGAACTTTCTTTGCCTTGTGTGACTTCTTTGTCGGTTTCCCTTTCTTACACGCGACACATAAATCGGGTAGTTGGAAGTTCATAACATTTAATCCACGTACTAGATCATTCTGGATCAAATGATTCATCTTCCATGGATTGATGTGTCCCATTCTCCTATGCCAGGAGATTGAGTCTTTCTTTGTTGCCTTTGACAAGAAGCATTGAACTTGATGACCGGTTGTGGAGGCCTTTGATAGGTCCAAGACATATAAATCGTTATATCTTGAAGTTGACATTAAGATTTGATCCTCTGGGATAATGTAATCTTTCTTCAACACATAGCACTTCTTGTTGTCAAAAACAACCTTGAATCCTTTGTCACAAATCTGGGATACAGAAAGTAAGTTATTTTGTAATTGTTGAACGTAATTGACCTTGTCAAACTTGACTTTCTGATTTCCCACTTCGCCTTGAGCGGTGATGTATCCTCTTTTATTTCCAGCAAATGAGACATGTCCCCCTTTAATTTGTTTGACATTTGAAAGGAGAGATAGGTTCCCGGTCATGTGCCTAGACGTCCCACTATCAACTACACAGGTGTTTGTCATAGCACTGTAACGGACACCCTGCACATTCAAAGGAAATTATTAGTTTAGGTTTGGGACCCAAGCCTTAACTGGCTTGGGTGACCCAGAGGAATCACACATCATGAATTCAACCCATTGTCCATTTGAGGGTGTGGGCATATTGTTCTTCTTAGTGTTCTCAGTATCAGACACTTGACTTGATTTTTCTTTCCATAAGCTAGTTTTGTGTAAGGCATGTTTGTGATAAACAGATGACTGGCTTACGGTTTGAACTATAGGTTCATAGATTCTTTTTGGTGGAGTAATTGAACTTCTTTTAGAAGAACTTGGTTTAGTATCATGAAGTTCAACTTTCTTTCTTTGTGTCCGATAATAAGGACAATTAGAAACGATGTGTCCTCTCTTTCCACAAGTGTAGCAGGATCTACCTTTTACATGTTGGAAAAATATTCTCTGTGGGGAAGTGTGTGATACCGGTGTGACTTTCGTCTGGTTGGGTTTGTACACTTCCTGTTTAGATGTTTTAATTTCTTTAAAAAAATTAATTGTTTGAACGTTCTTAACATCTTTAGCATTTTGTTTATTTGACTGTGACGTAGAGCACGTGGTTGGTTAACTGGTTTGGTCGTTTTAGGTTCAAAAATAGACATGTTTGACCCTGACTTTACATTAAACTTTTCAAACTGTTCTTCCACCATTACAATAGGCATCTTACCTTTAGCTTTCAAAGTAGTCTCCTTCTATTTAGTGACAGCTTCCACCGGTTTACATGTGGAATCTGGATCACTAACTAGAGGAGTTGACACCACATGATCCTTAATTGGATTGTTATTTATTGGTGTACATTTAGCATTTAACACTATGTCATGAGGTGGTGGAACCACTTTGTAACCCAACCCCTCCCTATTATTTTGTTCTTTCACTAAGTGTTAAACTATGTGAGAAGAACTAGTCCAACTATGTAGTTTTTGTTTTAGTGAGTTGACTTCGACTTCTAAAACTGCCTTTTCTTTCTTAGTTTCTTCTAGGGAGATTAAGTAGAACTTTATGTCATTGGCTTGATTAAAAGCAACAACTTCGGTTTCCCTTAGTTGTTTATTTAAAAGTTCTATTTTCTCTTTATAATTATGCTCATTTTGTTTTAATATCCGATTAGCATCTGTGCACAGTTGTAAGCCGTTTACTAAGCTATCATTGTGGTCTAATAACCTAGCAAATTTAAAATCTATGCTTTCTCTAAATTTGTTACATTCACTACAAGCATGATTATCAAAGAGTTGGTCTTTGGTACTTACCTGTGAAGATTCGGTTGAATCAGCCATCAGCGCAAAGTTTGACTCTTTAGATGCTGGAGATTCTGAACATGTCATTCTGAGATCTTCTTTAATCAGGTGATTGACCACCTTCGCAATATCTTCATGATCTGACATCACTTGTTCAACTGCTATTTCACCTTCACTTGTAGTGTCATCATCCAAACCCTCAACATTTGCAATGTTTGATTCACCCAGAGATACAAAACAAAAGGTCCAATCTTGACCTTCATCGTCTTGTGCTGTTAAAGCCTTCGTATCTTTTCTTGACGAGGCAGCTCCACTCGTTGGTTTGTCTTGACGGTTGAAAGATGAGAATGGATTACCATTACCTGTCTTCTTGGGCTTAACACATTCACGTTTGAAATGCCACTTTTCTCCACAGTTGAAGCATGTAACTTTGGATTTGTCGAAACCAAAGGTAGTGTCTTTTGTGGCTATCAAGTTCTATCCAGTCTTCTTCAAAAACTTCTTAGCCCTTCAAACAACACTTGCCAAGGCACACATAATGTCCATTCTTTCTAATTCATTCCCGTCCACCTGCTCGTAATCCACATCAGCCAGATGGAAATTTCCAATCTTTCCTGCAACTAGACCATCATAAGAATGAACAACCACTACTAGAAGGTCCATATGTTCCTTTGCAACCTCCACAGTAATATTTCTGAGATTCTCGGTCTTCAACTTCGTAGCATTTGCTGTAGGTTGAGAAGGAGCAATTGAACTAGACACATATGTTGTTTGAAGAGGTGCTCCTGAACTAGTTGACGTGGAAGAGGATTTATATAGTGAAGGATTCTGGTCATAGGATCCTTTCTGTGACTTGTACTTCATCCTCAGTTCATCCTCCTTCGATTTCAGGATGAAGTCGTTCATGTCTAATTTTGCCAGTAAATTGTTCTGTCTCAAATTAGACACAAACGAGTCCCACTTCTCTAGTAGACTATCGGCAAAGCTTGTGACCTTATCTTTCATTGACGTTATGACCCCATGAGTGTGCATCTCACTCATTAAATGGTAGAACCTGCCTATGACGTCATCCAATCTTTCTTTACCCATCGAAGAGAAGTTATCAAACTCCTTCTTCAAAGCCTTTGCCTTTAGAGCTTTCAACGATGCATTCCCGTCGTATCGTTTCTCCAAAGCTTCCCATAATTTCTTTGCCTATTTGTTCTCAGAAAACTGGTGGAATATATCCTTAGGTATCGACTGAGTCAACAGAGCATACACTTTCTTCTCAGCATTGTACTTCACCTTCTAGCTACCAGTCATGCCGCCCAAGGTAAGTTTAGCACCATCAGCACTAACCGGCATACTATAACCCGTCTCGATTGATTTCCACAGATTGGGATCAACTCCATTTAGATATATCTCGAACCTTTGCTTCCATTGTGGGTAATCATCTAACGTTATAAGTTTAGGGGGCTTATTGTGATTACCAATTTCGTTTTTCTGAAGCAAAAGATTCTAGATACGAGAGTCTCTTCCGGCAGTAAACACAGAGTACTAATCTTCCATTTCTATAAACTTTGAACTTTAACCTAAGACTTATTCACTCATGCGAATGTAGATGTGCGAATGGGCCAATCGTGCAATTGAACAAATGTGGATGGATCAATCGTGCGATTGGATAAATGCCGATGAACAACCGTGCAATTGAAAAAATGCGGATGGAAAATGAGAATGGGGTGGTTCAGTCGTACGAATGGATTGGCGACTGAGTTCAATTGTGAGAATGGGAGGTGTGATTGAGTTCAGTCATGCGATTGAGCCAATCGTGCGACTGAAGGCTGCTGTTTTTGAAAATTCGAAGGTTTTTTATACTTTGACACAAAAACAAAGTTTTCAAGAACCCTAATCTGTCGTATGCCGAAAAACTTAAACTTTTAGACCAGGAGACACTGAAAACACTATTTTACTAAAAAAGGTGACTCTTTTGAATGAAAAACGTGATTTTTGCACCGAAACTAATCAAATCACACACAAAATCAAGAGCCAAAGCTTTGATACCACTTGTTAGGACCATGTACCTCCGGAGTACTAACTAATAATGCTTGTATACCTAATCAAATAGTGCGGAATCCTATTTGATTGGCGATCCAATCAGTGAGAACGTAGTTTCGATCAATCTAAAGATTAAAGAAATGTTAAGAACGATTAGAACACGATCAACTGCGAACTATGAAGTTGGATCAGGTTCTCTGGAATCTCTGGATGGCTAGGGTACGTATGTGAGTCAAAATTCTTGAATTGTTTTTTTTCACGAGTTAGGTGGTATTTATATGTTAGGGTTTGTCAATCGTACGATTGAACCATTAGCATGGTTTAGTCGTGCGACTAAATCATGCGATTGATCCATCCGCACTATTTGATTAGGTATACACGTATTATCAGTTAGTACTCCGTACATACACGGTACTAACAATTAGTTCTTGGTTTGGAGAAGCATCTTCCACTTGAATGCTCCGGTCAAAGCCTCTTTCTTCAACAGCAAGTGCAGCTTGCTGCTTTGGCTTGTTATTCTGGGTAAATATATCAGTGTAGTTTTGTCTGGACTGTGCATGGCCATCGTTTGTTCTTGGTGAGCCATTTGCTGGACTATCTCCATGTACTCCAGATCATCTGGATGAATATAGTCCAGGTCTTCAAGGGCGAAAAGAAAGCTACCACAACTTTCATCAGAGGACACAAAGGCATGAGAAGAATTTGTCTCTTGGAATAGGCTTCCTTGAGTGTAGTTCTCCCTTGGTGTCTCATGGAAGGTGATAAAAGGACCCTTTTGTAAGTTTTCAGGGTAGCATATGAGATGATATTGGGGTTCTATGCTATCCCTTTCAACCACATGAAGGGCTGAACCCATTTGATTGTTGGAGTTGCCAGATGAACCTTGCATGTTTATATCCATCTGGTAGCCACTGAGAATCCCATACAACTCTGTTAGAGTGAGATTTTTCAGATTCTTAGTTATCTTGATAACCACACAGTAGTGTGTCCATTGCCTAGGAAATGAGGACATGAACTTCCTTACAATGTCTTTATTTTCAAGAGCAACTCCTCCATCCACTAGGGTATCCACAATCTCAATATACCTGAGGTATTGTTGTGTCATGGTTTCACCGGCTTTGAAGGTGAAAATTTAAAAATGCTGCTTTAGGATATCCTTCTTGTTCTCCTTAGCTTCAGAGGAACCCTCATACATTAGTTTCAAAGCATCCCACAACTACTTAGCTGTTTTGCATTTCTTGAAACCATTATACATAGAGTTTGGAAGAGCTGTCTGAAGGCCTGTCATGGCCTTCTAGTCAATCTCTACTCTCTTTCTATCTTCATCTGAGTAGTCAGCCACAACCTTGGAGATCATACCACCACCAGTACCAGAAGAGGTGCTTGGTATGTAAGGTCCATTTTCAACAGACTCCCACATTCTTGAGTCTAGAGAGCTGATGAAACCTTCCTTTCTTTGGCATCAGGTTTCAAAGTCATCAAGAGTGATCAGTGGGGACATAGACATGGTTCTAGTTTCCATATCAGATTTGGAAATGGCTGCAATTTATAAGTTAAGTATTTGTGTATGTGAGGGATCTTAAGATGGTGAGATAATATATCAAGAGCCTAGAATGATCTGATACAAAATGCAGGACCGTTGAAGGGTATGCAAATACAACACAATAACACAATGAGGAGAGTTGCTAAGAACACTCAACTAATCACATAAAGCATGTCTTCGAAGTCTTCAGAAGAAATCTGTCTTCAAGTGTAAGCTTCGGAAGACTTTGTCTTTGAAGCTTCGGAAGACTTCATTTTAGCTTCGGAAGATGTTGGCCTTGGCTTCAGAAAATTTCACACTTGGAATATTTCTGATGTTGGTGTGAAACTTCAGAGGCATTCTTCTTTATTACCATTGTGCATGCATGCAGGAAAGACTTTGGGTGTTTGGGTTGCATCAGACTTTATATATAATCTTTACAATATGTATATATATACACAATACATACATATATATATATATATAATACATACATATATATACATATATAATTATATAATATACACATACATATATATACATATATATACATATATATATATATACATATATATATATATGTATGTATTGTGTATATATATTTATGTATGTATTGTGTGTGTATATGTATATATATATATATACAAATATATATAGGGGAGGATTCAAATGAGAACTATCTTTTTTTGTGAGAAATTTAGGAACTAATCTCAGCTACTAATTTTTTATCACATGTAAATCATATGCCATTTTTCCCATTTTTTAAAATGTTCATAACTTTTTTCACAACATCATTTTTTTAAAAACAATTCACCATAAATTCAGTATTTTTTATCTTTCCAACACCTACCATATTAAAAAAATCCGTCCATCCGTTGTATACAAATGTATAAATCTAGTTATAAACATGTGCAAATCCGGTATTACATATGCGTAAAATGAATTTCGTAAAAAAACAAGAATTTTATTGTTTTTTATATTTTTATGAAAGAAGAAAACTAGGGGACCTTTTTTGTGTTTTTATGTTATTTTGGATTTACAATATTTTTAAATATTTTTGTTAATTACAATTTTGCAACTGAAAACTAGTGGTTGAGATTGTTTTTAGAGTTATTACAAAAAATTAAGTTCTCATTTGATCATTCTCCTATATATATATACATATATATATATACATGTATATATACATGTATATATATACATATATATATACATGTATATATACACATATATATATACATACATGTATATATATATATATGTATATATATATATACATGTATGTATATATATATGTACATATATATGTATATATATAATATACACATATATATACATATATAGATATACATATATATATACGTACATATATATATATATATATATATATATCTATATACATATATATATATATATGTATATATATACATATATATATATATACATATATATATGTATCTATCTATATATATATATATATATATATACATAAATATATATATACATATATTTGTATATATATATATGTACATATATATATATGTATATACATGTGTATATATATATA
>BJCM01241943.1:0-10305 GCA_018326385.1 Flaveria bidentis | reverse complement strand
CTGCAGCTAAGAGATCCATGTGTTCTTTAGCTAACTCAACTGTCACATTACCGAAATTCTCGGTCTTTATTTTTGCTGCATTGGCTTCAGGTACAATGTATTGGGAAGACTTGATAAGGGCCAAATGAGCTAGATACAAAAGCTGTCTGAAGAGGTGCTCCAGATGTTTTGGCTTGTGGAGTCGCATTGTACAGGGCTGGGTTCTTATCATAGGAAGACTTTTGTGCTCTATAATTCATTCTCAGCTCTTCCTCTCCCAATTTCAGAATGAAGTCATTGATATCTAACCGCGTTAGCATACCATTCTGTGTGAGGTTGGAGACAAATGAAACCCATTTCTCCGGCAACCCATCTGCAAAGTTAGACACTTTGTCCTCCATTGACGTCGTTACTCCATGAGTGTGCATCTCACTCATCAAGTGGTAGAACCTATCGATAATATTATCTAGGCTTTCTTTTCCCATCGAGGAGAAGTTTTCAAACTCCTTCTTTAAAGCCTTAGCCTTTATGGCCTTCAATGATGCATTTCCGTCATACTTTTTCTCCAATGCATACTATAGTTTCTTTGCTTGTGTATATTCCGAGAATTGATGGAAAATATCCTTTGGAATTGACTGTGTAAGCAAAGCATAAACTTTCCTTTTAACATTTTATTTGACCTTTTGTCTATCAGTCATGCCACCTAGTGTAAGTTTGACACCATCAGCTCCTATTGGCATGTTGTACCCCGTCTCTATAGAGTCCCACAGATTGGGATCTACTCCATTTAAGTAGATCTCGAAACGTTGCTTCCATTGTGGGTATTCATCTAACATGATTAGCTTTGGGGGTTTATTATGATTCCCCATTTCATTCTCCAGTAGCAGTAAATTCTGAATACGTGAGTCTCTCCCTACTATGAATGCTGAGTATTGGTCCTCTATTGCTATAAACTTTAAATTTAAACCAAACTATTTTGTTAGTGCGAATGAAGGTGTACGATTAGGCAATTCAGGCGATTGAACTATGCCGATAGTTCAATCGTGTGACTGAACTTGTGCGGATGACTCAGTCGGCCGAATGAAATAATGCGGTTGAACAATGCGAATAGACTTCTCAGTCGTACGAATGGGAGTAAGAATGAGTCCTATCACGCGTATGGGGATGCGTATGACCTCAATCGTGCGATTGAGTCAATCGTGCGACTGAACCTGCTGGATTTCGAAAATTCGTAGGTTTAAGGTGTTTGGACGCTAAAACACGAATTTCTTGCCAACCCTAACTGCCGTATGACGGAAAAACTAAACTTTACGATTAGGAGACATCTAAAACCTGATTTGACACAAAAGATTGCGTTTTTAGTCTAAAAACACAATTTTTATACCAAAACGATTGAATCACACGTAAATCTAGAGCCAAGGCTCTGATTCCACTTGTTAGGATCGTGTACTTGACGAATACTAACAGATTTACGCATATACTGAATCATATAGTGCGGAATCCTATTTGATTGGCGATCCAATCAATGAGAACACACGTAGAATCAATTTAAGATTGAATCTAAACGTTAAGAATGATTAGCAATCGATCTAATGAGATCTATGAAGTTGGAACATGTTACTAGAGGTATCTGGATGGCTAGGGTACGTCTGGGAATCGAATTATGCAAAGTGTCTCATTTTTCCACGATTTAAGTGGTATTTATAGGTTAGGGTTTCTCAATCGTGCGACTGGAGCATTCGGATGGTTCAGTCGTGCGATTGAGTCATGTGGTTGATCAATTCGCACGACTGAGTGTTCAGTCGTGCGACTTAGCCAATCTCATGTTACAATCATACGACTGATCCAGTCTCCTGGTTCATTCGTACGAATGGTTCATTAGCATGAAGTTGTTCATGCGTATGGTCCATTAGCATGGACCAATCGCATGAAAACTTCATATGATTAAGTTTGAATATGTTTCATAATTATTAATTGACTGAGATTTATTCAAACAACCACAACCTATATAGTTAGTTCAATAAGCGTTATTACATATCAAGCAATGAAATATTCAACATTATAAGCATAACCATATATTGTATTTCATTCAGTACCTGTTCAATTACATAGGTGTAAGACAATAAAAACATATTACATTAAGTTCAGAAACTAGGGACACATGTATCTACAGCTATTTTCAGTATTTTAATAAACTTCAAGAAGAAATGCATGTCTTCTTCTCCTAGCATGTTGGTTATTTCTCTGAAGTGTCTGGTGTAGATGTAGTGGATGCACGATTCATCAAGTAGCCTCACTTCATTTCCACTGAACAATCTAATCTCTGCACCCTCCTTTCCTCCCTCTTTTCTCTCTATTACTAACTCATAAGTCTTCTCACCATAATAAACATTAGAAATTGGAGTGGAGGAATGAGTGCCAGACACCATCTTTCTCTTCAATGACTCAGTTGGTTTCACTTTAAGATCTGGAAACACAACTTCCTCTGCTTGTTTAATCATTTTCTTTTCAAGAAGGTTGATTAAGGATCTATCTTCATTATACAGATAGCCTTTAGAGATTTGAAGTTGTCAGTTCTTTTAAGCATTTTGAGTATCTCTTCAAACTCATACCCCCTAAACATAGCCTTATGGTTTATCAGATCCAAATTGGCTAGTTCCTTTAAGTCATGAATCTCCAATACATTTATAAGAGCAAAGTACTTTATAAAGAATTGAACCAACCCTGAGATCCTTTTGACCATGAACATATTCCAGTCACTATCATACTTCCAAGAAATGATTTACTGATCAGTCTTGCCCTTAGGAGTAGACACACCTTTGATCATCTTTGCAGTGGTCAGACCTTCTTGAAGTTTCAATTATGAAGGCTTTGCAAACCACTCAATATATATGTGTAGTACAGGTGCCAAAGAGACATGATCTCTATGGGTGAGCTGCATATCTTGAGCTGACACTCTTGTTGTAGGCTTCTTACTCGTAATTTCTTCTTCCAATTTCCTAAGCCTTTCTTTCTTCTTAATGTTCAACCTAAGGATGGTAGCCCTTTGGGAATTTGGCTTCATGTTTCTAAGCTTTCTCTTTGTGAACCCTTGACTAGAGAGATAATCCTTCATTTCCCTATTAGACATGTTGTAGGGATCAGGATATAATGAATGAGGAGTAGATGTTTGCTTCTTCATGGATGATACTTTGGGCAAAACAACTTTGGGAGAAAGAGTCTTCTCATACTCAGTCTCAACTATGAGGTCCAACAACTTTTCAATCTTTCTTCTTCTGCCTTCATTCCCTCATAGGTCATACTGAACACTTCATCTGGGTCATATCCATGATTAATTAAGAACATGGCTTTCATCAATAGATCATCAGTCTGTGCCTTTTCAACCATTTCTTAAACTGATTTTTCCTCCTTCATAGGGCTCTCAAATGCTATTGGTTCATCAACCACATAGCCACCCTCAATTTCTCCTTCTTCAAGGTCTACAAAATCAGCTTTCTTTTTCAGTTGAGCTTCAGCCTGCTCATGTTCTTCCAAAAATTGAGCAATAGCTACAAGGCTTCTGGGATCATCCTTTTTGATTTTCTTGCTTGGCTCTTCTTCTATTATTGGCCTTTTTTGCTTAGCCTTCTCAGTTAAGTACTTCCTCCTTCTCGTATATATTTGCATTGATGGGCCAGATGAGGTTTCAGGTTGTTCTTGTTCATGAATGGGAGTAGTTGATTCTTCTTTCTTTTGTTACTCTTCACATAGTTTTTTATCAGCTCCTTTTGTTCTTCAGTGAGTGATACGGCAGACACTAGTTGCATGCTCAATTCCTTTTCAAGAGGGATAGGAGATTAAAGAATGACAAATATTAGTTCAGCAGCAGTCCTCTGATCAACTATGAAGTCCCAAAAATCATCATAAATAATGAATTCTTCAGCTGTGAAGCCATCTAGAGCTTTAATCATGTCACTGAATTCAGCCTCTTTAGTGTGAATATCAGTTGTTTTCTCTGAGTAGACTACCATTTCCAAGCTAGATTCCTCATGCTTTGTCTTGCTTGTCTCTTCTCCCCTTTTAGTTTCAAAGAATCTCATACGTTTAGCAAAAGGAGAGTCATCATTACTCTCTTGTGATGAGCTCTCAGAATCAGCTTCTTTCTCACTACCATATGTTCTTTTCTCATCATCTTTTATCACTTCTACTTCAGCTTCCCTTTTGATTTCAGCCAACATTTCTAGCTCAGATACTCTTTTGCTTAGGCTTTCATTCTGGTTCTGCAAGTTAATAATGATCTCAACCTGTTCTTTATTCAATTCTTCTTGCTCTTCCATAGCAATTGTCTATATGGATAAATTGTCCACATGACCACTTATTTCCTCTCTGGATTGTTGAAGAGCAGCTTTTAACTTTTCAGTCTCATTTTCCTTTTACTTCTTTTCTACCTTATATCTTTCTTTCATTTCTTTCAGCTCATTCTCCTTCTCATCCATATCTAGAAGTCTATCTTGAATAATGCCAGATCTTCTATTGAGTAATCTTTACATCTTTGCTACCTTTTGCATCAGTTCTGAAATTAACTCATCTTTCTCATCTGGTTTGTTTACACCAGATTCAACATAGCTTTTTGAAGGAGCAGCCTCAGAAGTGACTTTCTTTACAGACATTAGGCTTGGGTGATCCTCCTCATCAGATGATGATTTGGATTCTCTGAGAAGGTGGTATGCAGGATTAGTTTATGTCACTTAACCCTTTGTTTTTCTCTCAAACTCACTTGAACTACACTCGGATGAAGGCAGAGTCTCTATGAGTTGATAACAATATAATAAGTAATAATCAAACACAAGAAGTAATTTTCAAGGTACTTGCATATATTGCTTCTCAACTCAAATGTTACAAGACTCTTACAAGCACGCTTTTATGAGTTACAATGATAAGCTATATATAATACTACCTATAGTCGGATATAATTTGATACCAACTGGAATCCTCTAACTAAAGCAAATACTACAAAGCTATAGTTTAAGGTATCTCAGATAAAGTCTTATCTGAGATATCGTAATCAGGACAAGTACTTGACTTACCTTTTGTCACCAACTAAAGTTGGTAACTTGTACTAACATAAAAGGTGAATAATGGAATAAAGTATGGTCAACTACATGGCTCTTTGAGAAAACACCATGCAGTATCAGAGGTCTGTAGTGGAGTGTCAGAGACCATACTTATGTCTACTAGTTCATAACAGTGTCTTCTGAAGGTTAAATGGCTTCGGAAGAGCAAGTACTTCCGAATCCACTTACACTTCGGAAGAATCTACCTTTTCCGAGGCTTGATGACTTCTTCTTTTCTTCATACTTCGAAAGTAGTCTTCTGATTTCTTCATCTCAGACTTGATCTTCGAAAGTTAGTTCTTTGACTTCTGAAGTAGAGTTTGTCTTCGAAAGTTGATCTTTCACTCTGTCTTCAGAAGAACTCTACTTCCTTCGGAAGTTCCACACTTGGCTTCGGAAGCCTTTGTAAGTAGCACCAAAATTTGTCTAAGTGATTTGGTTTTGGTTGCACTAGCCTTCTTCTTGATCCAACAAACTCCCCTAGGCTAATGCTACCAAAAACCTCGCTTGTTTCTGCTCCTCAAAACCTTCAGCACCAAGGAGAGTAAATACTTGTGAGTTTCCTTGTTCTTCCCAGATGTGGTGCTGAGAAGTTTGTACAAATATTTAGTTGACAAGAACTCTAGCCTGTCACCCTGAATGAAATGTACACTTTGTTGTGGCCCTCTAAAAAAAGTTAGTTGATGGGAGCTATAATCATATTCCCATCTAACTATAGGTTCCAATTCAGGACTCTCCATCATTTGTAGAAAGGCTGTGCCATTGGTGAGAGATCTATCCTTGTCTTCCTTTCTTCTCAACTTCAGCTCTTCTTCAATCTTGGCTTTTGCCGTTAACTAAGCAAGATGATGACTGCTGAGTTGATTTTTGATATGAGCATCGATTTCAAAGTTAGAGGGATTAGAGAATGGTTTCTCTGCTAACTCAACAAAGTCAAACCTGCTAGAGTGTAGCACAGAGGTGGCATTCAATCTGTTGAATTCACCATTCTCTCTTTCCATAACAAAGTTGTGAGAAGTTTCATCAAACCTCCACTAGATTATTTTCTTTCTAGACATAAAATGCTAACTAGGAATCTTGTCCTCTTTCTTTGTATCCAGCAAAGTCACCAACTTCCTTCTTAGTCTCTTCTTTTCATCATTCAATGAGTCTGAGTTGAGTCCTAAAAGTCTTGCAGCGTGGTCTAGTGTTCCTCTGGGCAGATCAAGAAATTGATCTCTTGTGAGGGAACGTGAAGATCCATCAACATAGGTTAGGTTGACATAGTCTTCCTCACAGGAGATGTCACTCAAAGTTATGCAGTTGGTGAGCTTAGTCTTGATTGCCTTAAACTCCTCAAGGGGGTTCTAGTAAGTGTTTTAGGTTGAAGGATGGGTAGTTTGGGTGGTTGAGGAGAGGAAGTGGATGAGGGTAAAGGTGTGGGTTCAGGAGTGTAAGGCTCAGTTTTGATGGTGAATGGAGAGGGAATTGCTTCAGATTGGGGTTGAGTGGTTGGTGTGAAGGTCATCCCCTGTACCATTCTGTACATCTCTCTCCTTTTGCCCAAACGAACGTCAGCCTTGATTTCACTGACAATTTGTTGGAGTGTCCTTTCAGACATGGGACCCACCTGCCTTCCAGAGAAGCCGTGAGCCTAAAGATAGTCTTTCATCTAGGTTTTCTCACCTATCTTCTTGGTTTCAATGACCCTTGCTTCTTCTTCCTTCTTCTTCTTCTCCTTCAACTTTTCTCTTGCAGCTCTTTTTCTCTCTTTCTCCATTTCATCGTGCTCTTTGTTGAAGAGCCAAAGGATCGTTTCATCGTTATGTGGAGACAACTCTTGAAGAGAGAAACCTCTGGAGGTTAGGAAGTCTATCCTTTCCCTCCTGAGCTGCATGTTAGCTTCCCTCTGTTCCTTTTCCTTTTCTTCCTATAAGGCCAATCGTGCTGCTTCCTTCTGCAGCCTGGTTGCCTTTTCTAGTTCCACCAACTTCTCTAATTGTAGCAGGCTTCTTTCTTCATTGGCAGCTCCAAGCTTGATGAGCTGGTTAATGATCTATTCTCTCCTTTTGTTGTTGACAGTCTCCTGGTTGGCTGCAGCTACTTTTGTACTGGCAACTAACAGCTTACTAGTTGGAAGTCTGCCTTTTCTCTTTAGCTTTTCAATGTTCTTCTCTTCCTGAAGCTCTTTCGTAGTCATTTTCTTCTTCCTTTTATTATCATTTGAAGAGCTTGACTTTGGTGATTCTTGGAGAGTGGAATTGGATTGTTAGAGGGGCAGAGAGGGTGTCTGAACAAGAGGTTGATCCAGAAAGTCCTCACTATTCACCTCATAGCTAGTTCTAGAATTGCATATGTGATGATTAGATCCTCGGACAAAGAGAATAGTCCTTCCGTAGCTTCCATTTCAGCTTCGGAAGATTTAGCTTGTTCTTCCGAGGCGTTAGCTTTAGCTTCAAAAGTTTGAGGTGGTGCAGATTCTATCCCAACTAATTCAGTTGTTGGGTCATCAGTCCTTATTTCCCTTTCAAATTGATTCTCAGGTTCCATATGGACCTTAGGTTGACCAACTTCTTCCACAGTGGTAGAAGGTGCACTTAGCCTCTGAAGCTCTTCTGCTCCAAAGTACATCATGGATTGGCTGATTAAGAGAGGATATCAACAGAAACTTGGAGAAGAGTGTATAAAGATCTCTAAGCATCCTTGGGTAAATTTGCAGTCCCACTTGGGATGGCTCATACAAAGTTGTAAAGGGAACCGAAAGTTTTAAAGTTGAAGTTTGGCTCTGTGGTTCCTCAGATGTTTGTCTCTGAACATTCTTCCCCTTTTTGGTAGCATCATCTTGAATGCTAGATGAGCTGGAGGAAAAGGTCAAGGAGACCAAAACAGATACATGCCTAACGGATCTCACAATCTATTTCTCAGCTAGTTGAGCCTTGAGATTGTCAATCTCAAGTTGCTGAGTCGCAGACCTTTCTTCTAAATTCCTAACCTTGGATTCAAGGTTTGAGACATTAGATAGTAGGTCTTGTATGAGGAGTTGCATGCTTCCTTCATCTTCATTTGAAGAATCACGAGGAGATGAGGTAACATACCTAGTATGTTCAGCCTCACCACCAGATGTGGTTTCTTGGCACCCTGGTTTCCCCTGCTTAATGATGTCTCTTTCAAAGACATCAAAAGGCATGGTTGCCGCAGATATAGTCTCAGAAATGTTACCACTGTCCATAAGGTCTTGAGGTACCTTCTGTAGTGGCAGATGAATCTGCATGAGTCCCCTCCACGTTAGTGGGACTCACCTCAGTAAGGGTTTGTTGATGGGGGTTGGAGATAAGAGGTCTCTCTAGACTCTGTTGATCTTGGAAAGGGTGTTGTATATCAACTTCATTGTCATGGAGGGGTGTTATTTCTTCATCAGTTTTGAAGAGAAGGTCAATGAAAGATAAGGACGTTAGCCTCCTGACCCAGGACCTTGGTCAATGTCTACAGGCATTGAGCCTCTTGTTGGGTTGTCCCTTGTTGGCTGCTTAGAGGAGTGTAAATACTCACCCTGGGGGCTTTTAGATTGGGTAGTGGGCTCATGGGTTTGAGACTGAGGAGACTCAAGACCCATATTGAGCTCAATGGTGAAGGATGGTAAGACCTCAGGCTGAGTGGGAGCCCAATATTCCACTCTAGCCTTTTTAGGTTGACCAGGAGGTGCTTGTTCAATCAGAGTAGATTGAATAAGGGTTTGTTTGGGGTGTCTTTTGTAGGTGATGGTGATGGGAGGAGAAGATAAAATTGGCATTGTGGGGGTAGTTGCTGGTGTGGGTTCATCACCTATGGGTTCAACAGGGATGTCACCAGGTGCTATATGCTCAGTCATACCTAGATTAGAGAAGTGTACCTTCTAGTGAAGTTGGTGGACACCTTCTTTAAGGTTTTGAAGATGGTAGGCCTTATTTGAGGGACAAACAGTGTGGCTGCACAGACAAGCCGACTCTGGTCCAGCTCATAGACAAGCCGACTCTTACCAATCCATGAACTAAGCACCCTAGTTCATATGGGATTTAGTCCCATCCCCCAAATTTGTTTGATAGACAGTGAAGGACGACGTGCAGGAGGAACTTCCAGTTGTAGGAGAAGTTGAATTTGTAGACAGTCAACCTGGTTACGTCTCTACCATATCCCATGAGGATGTAGGTGTTGTCTAAATCTGCTTTTGGGAACATTATGGGTGCACCCTGATAAGCTGTTTAATGTTGAACAACTCTTGGCCACAAATGAGGGATCGTATCACACGAAACCCATTTAGGGTTTCAACTGGACTATTATCCTAATATTCATCCATTTGATTGAAGTAAACAGTGGGATTAACAGTTAGGATTGTGTAATAGGATGATTGGATGAGGAATGAGATGATTTTAGAGAAGTCACCATTTCTGGAAGAGTCAAGAAGTGCGACTTGGTTGTGTTGAGGATTTAGGGCCATTGAAAAAATGTGAAGGTAGAAGAGTTTGAGCTTGGGTAAAGTTAGAGTGAAGGAAACTTTTAAGGCAGTAAAATTGAAGTAAGAAGATGAAAGTGAATAGTTGGGATTATTTAAAAGAGGGGAAATGGCGGTAATTGGGTTCGGATAAGGTGATGGGATGTTTTATTGGATGAAATTACAGTGGCGGTAAGGTTTAATTCAATTAGATAATCCGACATCATTAACAAAATCTTTACTTTTAATAGTGTGGGGCCCAAGAGATTTCCGTTACATAGTAAAAATCTCTCTTCCGAATATAAAACATTTCCGAAGGTAATTTGTCTTCCGAAGGCAATTCCTACTTTCGAAGGTAAAAGGTTACTTCCGAGAGTAAGTATTGCTTTCTGAATGGAGAGGTTTTGTAAGCTTCGGAAGTAGATCTGATATGAAATCAATCGCTTCTTTTGAGACTAAAAACTCTTCCGAGAAGAAAAATTATCCTTGGAGAAATTTTGCTTCGGAAGATATGTAAAATGTCTTCCGAGGGTTAATTTCTCTTCGGAAGAAATTTATACTTAGAAAATTTCAGAGAGACTTTTTGTAATAGGGCTTAGATTGTATTGACATAAGACATTACATATTAAAAAGGTTTTCAAAAGAGTTAAGCTAATCAATGTTTATCATCCCAATAGCGGTTATAAGATACTTAAATCTTTGTTCATCAAAAGCTTTGGTGAACAAATCAGCATATGGTTCATTTGAATCAACTTTGATTAGCTTAATCAGATTCTTCTCATGAAT
>BJCM01241940.1:0-10786 GCA_018326385.1 Flaveria bidentis | reverse complement strand
CGCACGACTGGACCATGCTAATGGTTCAGTCGCACGAATGAGAAACCCTAACCTATAAATACCACTTAATTTGTGGAAAAACAAAACACTTCGAATACCTACGTACTAAATCGTACCCTAGCCGTCCAGAGACCTCTAAGAACCTGTTCCAAGTTCATAGATCACACTAGATCGATTACCAATCGTTCTTAACATTTAGATTCAATCTACAATTGATTTTACGTGCGTTCTCACTGATTGGATCGCCAATCAAATAGGATTCCGCACTATTTGATTCGGTATTCACGTATATTAGTTAGTATTTCGTCCAGTACACGATCCTAACAAGTGATATCAGAGCTTTGGCTCTTGATTTACGTGTTTGATAAAAAAATTGTGTTTTTTCACTAAAAACACAACCTTTTTGTGTCAAACGGTGTTTTAGACGTCTCATGTTCGTAAAGTTAACTTTTTCTGGCATACGACAATTAGGGTCAGTGAAATTTCGTGTTTTTGCATCCAAAATAGCTTAAACCTTCGAATTTTCAAAATCCCCCAGCTTCAGTCGCACGATTGACTCAATCGCACAACTGAATTCATACGCATCCCTCATACGGATGATTAGACTCATTTGTACCTCCATTCGTATGACTGAACTGTCTAGCCACATTGTTCATCCGCACCTGTCCATTCGCACGATTGATTCATCCATATTGGTTCATTCGCACGATTGAGCCATCCGCATTGTTCAATCACACGAATAGCCCAATCACACACCTTCATTCGCACAAGTACAACAACTTGTTTCTAAGTTTAAAGTTAATAGTAATGAAGGATCAGTATTCAACGTTCATCGCAGGTAGGGATTCAAGGATCCCTAAGCTAATCACGTTAGATGATTACCCACAGTGGAAGCAAAGATTTGAGATTTACTTGAATGGCGTAGATCCCAATCTGTGGGAGTCGATAGAGACTGGGTATAGCATGCCTGTAGGAGCAGATGGAGTCAAACTTACATTAGGGGGCATGACTGATAGACAAAAGGTTAAGTACAATGCTGAGAAGAAAGTCTATGCATTGCTCACTCAGTCAATTCCAAAGGAAATTTTCCATCAGTTTTCTGAGAACAAGCAAGCAAAGAAGTTGTGGGATGCATTGGAAAAGAAATATGACGAAAATGCATCATTAAAAGCTCTAAAGGCTAAAGCGTTAAAGAAGGAGTTTGACAACTTCTTGTCAATGGGAAAGGAGAGCTTGGATGACGTTATTGATCAGTTCTATCATTTAATGAGTGAGCTACACACTCATGGAGTCACCACTTCTATGGAAGACAAAGTCTTAAACTTTGCAGATGGGTTGCCAGAAAAGTGGGTTTCTTTTGTCTCCAACCTCAGACAGAATGATATGCTCGCGAAGTTACACATCAATAACTTCATTCTGAAGCTGAGAGACAAGGAATTGAGGATGAAGTACAGGGCACAAAAGTCTACTTATGATCAAAACCTAGCCTTGTACACCTCAACTCCTCAAGCCAAAACGTCTGGAGCTCCATTACAAATAGCTTTTGTGTCAAGTTCAGCTGGTCCATCTCAAGCCTCTTCTTCAGGATCTGACACGCCAGGGTCGTCTAGTACCCAATACATCACACCTGAAGCAAATGCTACAAAACTGAAGACCGAGAATCTCAGGAATGTGATGGTAGAGGTAGCAAAGAAGCACATGGACCTCTTAGCAGCTGTTGTCCACTCCTATGATGGGCTAGTTGCTGGGAAAATTGGGAACTGCCATTTGGAAGATGAGGACTACGAGCAGGTAGACGAGACAGAGTTAGAGAGGATGACATAATGTGGGCCTTAGTAAGTGTAGTTCGGAGAGCGAAGAAGTTTGTCAAGAATACTGGACAGAACTTGGTTTCTATTAAGGACACAACTTTTGGTTTTGACAAGTCCAAGGTTACCTGCTTCAACTGTGGGGAAAAGGGGCACTTCAAATGTGAGTGTGTGAAGCCCAAAACGACAGGGAATGGGAATCCTTTCTCATCCTTCAATCATCAGGATAAACCCACAAATAGTCCTACCTCGTCATGTAAGGATCCTAAAGACTTTACTGCTCATGATGACGAAGGACAAGATTGGAGCTTTCAGTCTATGTCTCAAGGAGAATCCAACATTGCTAGTGTTGAGGACTTAGATGAGGACTCAGCAAGCGAAGGTGATATTGCAGTGTAACTCGCGATGTCAAATATTGAAGAAACTGCAACTATGGTTGATCACCTACCTGAAGAAGGGACAAGTTCAAAATGTTCAGAATCACCAGAACCAGAAATGTTAGACTCCGCTTTGATGGTTGATTCATCCACACCCTCTTAGGTAAGTACCAGTGAACAATTATTTGATAGGCATGCATGCTTGGAATGTGATAAATTTAGGGGAAGATTTGACTTAAAATTTTATAGGTTATTAGATCATAATGATAGCTTAGTAATTGATTTACAACTATGCACAGAAGCCAATAGAATTTTAAAACAAAATGAGCACAGTTATAAAGAAAAGATAGAACTGTTGAACAAACAACTTAGGGAAACCAAAGTTGTAGCCTTTAACCAAGCTAATGACATTAAGTTCTATCTTAACTCCCTAGAAGACACTAAGAAACAAAAGGCGGTTTTAGAAGTAGAAGTTAATTCAAAGCAAAAACTGTATAGCTGGACGACTTTTCTCACATTGTCCAACACTTAGTGAGAGAATGTAACAATGGGGAGGGTTTGGGTTATAAAGTGGATCCACCACTACATGAGACCTTGATGAATTCTAAAAGTAAACCATTAAACAACAACCCCATCAAGGATCATGTGGTGTCCACTCCTCTAGTAAGTGATCCAGATTCCACATGTAAACCTAATGAATCTGGCACTAAACTAAAGGAGCCACTTCAAAATCACATGGTAAAATGCTTTTTGTCAATCTGGACAAACAATTTGAAAAGGTTAAAGTTATGTATGGGTCAACCAAGTCTAATTCTGAACCCAAAAAGACCAAACAAGTTAACCACCCATGTGCTTCATGTCTAAGTCCAGAGAAACAAAAGGTAAAAGATGTTAAAAACGTTCAAACAATTAATTTTGTGAAACCAAATAAAACATCCAAGCAAGAAATGTCAAAACCCAAACAAAACATTGTCACACGTGTGTCCCACACTTCTTCACACAAACAGTTAAATCGTCAAGTTGAAAGCAGATCATGCTACAACAATGGAAAGTATGGACACATTGCGTCTTGTTGTCCTTACTATCAGACGCCAAAGAAGAAGGTTGAACTTTATGACACTAAAGTAAGCATTTCCAAAAGAAGATCCATGACTCCACCAAAAGGAGTCAGTGAACCTAAAGTTCAACCTATCAACAAATCGTCTGTTTATCACAAACATACCTTGCATAAGACTGGCTTATGGAAAGAGAAATCTATCCATGAATCTGATAATGAGAACAAGAATACCAAAGATCTTCCCTCACTCTCAAAAGTTCAATGGGTGGAATTTATGATGTGTGATGCCTCTTGGTTACCCAAGCTAGTTAAGGCTTGGATCCCTAACCTCAACTAATGATTTCCATGGAATGTGCAGGGTGTTCACTATAGTGATGATACAAATACTTGGATTGTAGATAGCGGATCATCTAGGCACATGACTGGAAATCGGGCACTCCTGTCAAACGTCAAACAAATTAAAGGAGGTCATGTTTCCTTTGCGGGAAATAAAGGAGGTTACGTTACAGCTCAAGGGGAGGTAGGGAACGAGAAAGTAAAGTTTGATAAGGTAAACTACATTCAACAACTTCAAAACAACTTAGTTTCTGTATCCTAAATATGTGACAAAGGTTTTAAGGTAGATTTTGATAACAAAAAGTACTATGTCCTAAAAAAGGACTATGTGATCCCCGAGGACCAAGTCTTAATTTCTGCCTCAATATATAATGACCTTTATGTCTTGGATCTATCAAAGGCCTCCACAACAGATCATTAGGTATAGTGCTTCTTGTCCAAAGCTACCGAGAAGGATTCAATCTCCTGGCATAGGAGAATAGGACACATCAATCCATGGAAGATGAATCACATGAAGTCTTACAAGGAAAAGAAGGTTCATTCCATTGAATTGCCTGTTAAGCTTCTTCACATGGATTTGTTTGGTCCAATCAGTACAAGAAGCATCACAGGCGACTTGTACTGCTATGTAGTTACAGATGACTACTCAAGGTTCTCTTGGGTGATGTTTCTGAAATCAAAATCAGAAACACTTGAGTCATTCAAAGAGTTAGTAATTACATTGGAGTCTCTCTACAAGCTGAAGGTAAGACAGGTATGCTCAGACAACAGAATCGAGTTCAAAACCAATGGATGGAGGCTTTCTGCAAAGAAAAGGGAATTGTGCATTAGTTCACGTGTGCCTACACTCCTTAGATGAATGGCATTGCTGAGAGAAAGAATCGCAACTTAATAGAGACAGCACGGACAATGCTAGCAGATTCAAAGCTTCCTATCCAATTTTGGAATGAGGCAGTTGCCAATGCGTGTTACACGTTAAATCGAGTTCTGGTAGTTAAACGTCATGGCAAGACTTGTTACGAGTTACTTCAACGACGTAAACCAAATCTAGAGTATCTTGAACCGTTTGGCGCACCGTGCACATTACTGAAGAAAAATCAAGAGGGAAAGTTTAGTGAGAAGGCTGAAGAATGAATCATTCTTGGATACAACATACCGAATAAGAGAGTCTACAACAACTCAACGGATCAAGTAGAAGTGTGGTGTAATGTCGACTTTATACACCACCCTTCCTCCTAGAAAAGGACCTTCTTTCTTTTTCGATTATGATGGTTTCTTCAAGTCCTTCAACATCCCTCTCACCACCTCTGATGATGTATTAGCAACCAAAATGATGGTTGATGTCTTAAACACACCATCACAAGACGTCACATCATCTGGTTCCAGAGGTGAATCGTCTAACCAGGGGGAGCACTCGAGGGAAGTTACTCCTCCTATGAAGATGAAGCTGTGGAGAATGACCAGAACAATTAGGAGGAACAAGTTCCCATTCCTGCAAGTCCACAAGCATCTGACATTGATGCCTTGGAGTCTTCGGAACCTCAAACTCCTACTGCCTCAGATACAGAACCAAACATTCATAATCTTAATACTGAGGTAGTTGTTCCCACCACTTCTGGATCACGCCTAAATTTCTATCATCCTCTGGACAATGTCATTGGGGATGTAAGATCAAGAGGCAAACAAGAAATTATCTATATTCAGCTGATTATGCCTCAGTAATGGAAAAAGGATACCTTCACGATGGTGCATATCGTTGTTTTGTGTCTCAGTTTCAGCCAAAATACGTCAGTGAATCCCTGAATGATGAGGCATGGGTGAGTGTCATGCAAGAAGAACTTCTTCAGTTCAAGAAGTTAGGAGTGCGGACAATGGTGGATAGACCTAAAGGTGCTAATGTCCTTGGCACCAAATGGGTATTGAAGTGTAAGAAAGATGACCAAGGTGTCATCATCAGGAACAAGGCTCGACTTGTAGTTCAAGGATTTTGACAAGTCGAGGGAATAGATTAAAATGAAGTTTTTGCACCTGTGGCGAGAATGGAAGTCATTCGTATCTTCCTAGCCTATGCCTCTTACGTGAAGATTAAAGTCTATCAACACGATGTAAAGAGTGCATTTTTTCATGGTGAAATCCGGGAAACAGTGTTTGTTAGTCAACCCGAAGGATTTGAGGATCCATATCATCGGGACAGAGTTTACAAACTAGATAAGGCTCTCTACGGGCTTCATCAAGCCCCGAGGGAATGGTATGAAAAACACTCAACTCACCTTGTGAAACACGGATTTCGCAAAGGTGTGATTGACTGCACATTGTTCATCAAAGAAAAGGATGGTGATCTGCTGCTTGTTCAGATTTATGTTGATGACATAATCTTCGGTTCCACGAACGAGGAATTATACAAAGAATTTGAAGCAGTAATGAAGGTGGAGTTTGAAATGAGTGCCATGGGAGAGATGAAGTTCTTTCTCGGGTTACAGGTGGATCAAACACCAAAGGGAATATTTCTACATCAGACCAAGTATGTAGGGGACATTCTCAGTTGGTTTGATATGGAGAATGCTTCCGCGGCTGGGACTCCACTTGCTACAAACCATGATGTAGCACCCGACAAGAATGGTGATCTGGTTGATGCCATCATGTACCGAGGAATGATTGGATCCCTCATGTACCTCACTACCTCAAGACCTGATATTATGTACGTAACGTGTCTTTGTTCAAGATATCAGGAAAAATCAAAAGTAAACCATCTTATCGGGGTCAAAAGGATATTCCGTTATCTGAAGGGTACACCAACACTTGGATTGTGGTATCCTCATGACGATGACTTTAAGCTTACCGCGTACAGTGTTTCAGATTATGGCGGCTGCAAGATGAACTACAAATCAGCAGGCTGCCAATTTTTTGGGAGAAAATTAGTCACGTGGCAGTGTAAGAAGCAGACATCAATTGCATTCTCACCTTGTGAAGCTGAATATGTTGCTGCAGCAAGTTGCTGTTCTCAAATCATCTGGATTCAACAACAAATGCGGGACTACGGTTTGAAATTTTCTAACACCCCTATATTTGTAGATAACTCTGCTACCATAGCCGTTACTAAAAATCCTATCCAAAACCCTAAGACCAAACACATCGGCATAAAATATTACTTTATACGTGATTGTTTTGAAAAGAATCTAATCGATGTTGTTAAAATGACCTCTATACCAAAGCATTTGATAAACCACGTTTTCTATACTTGTTAGAGGTCAACGACGTTAAAAAGAAAAGTGATGTAATTTCAGATGATGAACATGCTTAGTCCACTGTGTAAAGTCCATTTTTTTATTTTATTTTCTTTTATTTTGGTCTAGTTTATTTAATTTATTTTATTGCTATTACTTCTTCGCCTATTAAAATCCTAAAAACGCAATTCTTTACGGTTTTATAATTTTAGGGGGAGAATAGGTTAAGTCAGTAATTAAAATTAAAACAATGAGGGAGGAGGAAAGGCTAGCTGATAGAAATGAGATCGGCTCTGTGAAACCGATTCAATGTCTATGGAAAATGATAGTACACAGGATCAAAGCATTTAGTACTTTATAAGATTAAAATGAATAAGATGCGACATTCAAAGTATAAGTCTGAGATGTCTGGACAATATAAAAGGAAAAATGATAGTACATTGGCTACTACTAAGATAAAACAAAGAAAGTAGATCTAGAGGTTGTTAGACCACTACATGATGTGTCGGTAAATTCAACACAATAGATGATTAGACCTTATTGGTGAACTCAGTTTAAACTAAACTGTTCAACCGACTGTGGGTTCCCATCTTATCACTGGTTAACACAATCAGTTATTTCCAATAAGGGGTGACGAGCAAATAAACACCACAAATATGTGCGGATGACCACAAAAAGAGCAAAGCACGAAAAAAATAAAAAATAAACGCAATCAAGCTAATAACCTATGTTGTTGGTGCATTATGTGCAAAAGGAAAAAATTAAATATGCTCTAACAGGAAGATAGGTTATGTGCCTCTCTGTTGTGCGATGGCACTGACCTGAGGATAAGCATAACCTAGATATTCTGGAATTCATTGTTGTTTGCCGCCTCTCTGTTGTGCGGTGGCATTGACCTAAGGCTTGGCTTCTCTTTGAAAGCTCTAAGAATAGTCTCTTCTTGTCAAAATACCCGTAGACCGCTCAAAATCTCCTAAGGAATGTTGATTACCATATAAGTGTGGGCTCCACAAATGTTGGTTGAAATAACATAACCTAATATTTCACCAATCAGTGTCAAAAGTCTGTGTATGGATTTAAATGGACAATTATACTGACAATCAGTGTGGCTGTAATTCTTGAAAGTCCAAATCAACGTATGCATCTTGTAGTACCAGTATGATTTCCTTAAATTACTAAATGACCCTCGATGAAAACAAGAATCAAGCATCAAATGATTTTGGAACCATGTCCTAAATGAATTGATTATCTGTATGATTCCATAATGAATCATTTCACTTATGGTCAAAATAACTTGAAGCTGCCTGTTCAAGAAGTAAATCTGGTAAATGTCTATCTTAGGATTTTCACTCCACACAAAATCACAAAAACATTTTTGTTTTGTAGGTAAATTTTGTTAGTTTAAATTCTTTAGTCATTTTAGTTGTATCTATCGGACTATGGCGTGAAATTCAATCTGAAATTTAATCACCTAAAAGGGTCATGTCTGAGGTGATCAAACATGTGTTCAAATGTCAAATGGGTCACGTCTAAGGTGAGAAAATGTGTTTTGTTTAAAAGGATCATGACTGAGGTGATCAAGAGTTTTCAAAGTTAAAAGGATCATTTCTGAGATGATCGAATGCTCAAAATGTTTAATCAATAGTAAAATGGTGTTAAACGACAAATGGTCATAAAGTCAAAATCATGAGTATGATCCATTCTCACAATTGGACCATGAGTATGGACCAATCATATGATTGGACCATGAGTATGGATCAATCGTATGATTGGACCATACTTATGCCCTAAACAACCAAATGGAGCTTGAGTATGAACCATTCACACGAATGGCTTACAAGATTGAGCTAGTCGCCCGAATGGAGTTATGCAAATAAGTCAGTCGCCCGACTGAAAACCAGTTGGCCGATTGAATGTGATCGACTGAACCAATTGCACGACTGAGATCCAATCGCCCGAACGAAAAGAGCGAATGGGTCCAGTCGCCCGATTGAAATCAAATTCTGTATAAATAGGGCTACAGTCGATCGCATAATCTCATCACCTCTCATTCGCCCTAAAATCACATAGCCTACCGTTACTCTGCGAAAATTTCTTCTAAGCGAATTTGACACATTATTTCGATATTCTGACGATCTCTGGTGTTTATACAGGTATAATGCGGTGCAAACTATCCAAATATCAGTCGATTCGACTCCTAAATCACGACATTCGGCCCAAACCAAGAACCGAGACTTGTTTGGACAAATAACCTAACAAAAATAAGTAAAATGTTGAAATAAAGGTTATGTGGTGATTAGTAGAGTGATTGCCAGTCTAATGAACCAATACACGATGTCTAATTTGAAGATTTGGTCAAAATTCGAATTTCATTCGAACAGAGAGTAGGTCAGGCGACTAGACACCCGGATGAACTCCAATCGCATGACTGAGCTGGCCAAAACGACTCAGTCAGCCGAATGAATAATACGAATGAGCTCAGACGGCCGACTGAACCAATCGCAGGCTCAGTCACCCGATTGAACTCAGTCACATGTTCAGTCACCCAACTATACTCAGTCACATGTTAAGTCAGCCGACTGAACTCAATCGTATGGTTCAATCGCATGATTGAACCAGACTGACTTCAACCAGGTTAATTTGAACTGATTTTTGTTGTGTGGTGATCTAATGTCTATGTGTCTTGTATTACAGATTGATGGCTGATAGGTGGACCATAAACACCAAGCACAACATTTGTGCTCATTTGGACGCCACAACTTGGAACGGTGCCGAGTTTGCTGGCATTATAGCCTTCCTAAAGAGATCCAGGATCCCCAGAGCTATATCTACATCGTGCACCCCATTCAGGTCCATTCAGCAGGCCTTCTGGGAGGGTGCATCGTTTGATTATTCTCATGAGCCCTACTGCATCCGGAGCACTATTTTTCGGCATGCTATAGAAGTGACTGCTGAAGATATCAGTCGAGTACTTGGTCTAGGTGACGAAGCTGATCACCCAACCAGACTACACCCTCTGACGGTGAGAGGGTGCTTCCTCAGGATGAAGTACGCTGGGGGTATCAATGTAGGGGAGCTTAACAAAAGCAACATGTGTCCCCAGTTCAAGTACTTGGCATATGTGATACAGAAGTGCATGGCGTCGAGGAGGGGTGGGTTTGAAGACCTATCAAACCAGATCCAAAATGCCTACGTAGCACTGATACTCAACCACCCCTTCAGAGTCTCCAGTATGATATTTGCCAACCTTATAAAGAACCTTGAGGCCAAGGGCAAGGAGGGCTTCCGTATGTACCCTAGATTCTTACAGATGATTATTGATGAGAAGTTGTGTGCCTTGCCTAAGAAGGGCCACAATGCAGTTGCTCTGGAGGTGATGGATGATACGACCTTGGGTCGTATGAAGGTCTATAGGGGGAAGCAAGTCAAGCCCCCTATGAAGAGATTGGTCGGGAATCTGGCCCAGGAGGAGTACGTGGCGCCTACAAGACATAGGTGGCGCCACGAGGAGAGTGATTCAGATGTGGAACAGATAGTCCTCCCATCTGCTGACTCCGATGATGATGATGGTGACACTGGTGGAGACTCTAGGCCCGCTTCTACTAAGGGCCCCACTACCCATGTTACACCTCCACCACCCGCTCGTGGAGACATCACCACCACCAGTTTCCATCAGGAGTTCTTCCCTCCTGATCATCACTACCACCACCACAGCATCCACTACCACCATTCCACCCATCTCCACTACCACCATTCCACCTACTACCATAGCCACAACCACCTTCACCACTACCACTCTTCCACCTGCCACCACCACCACCACACCCATTCCACCAATTACCCACATCACATCCACCACCACTACTACTCACCAATCACCACCCACTCATATACAAACCCCAATATTCACCACTACCACCACCACCACCACTACCCACCAAGCCGGACCATCATCCCACCCTACATACCACACAGGATCATCTC
>BJCM01241938.1:0-12936 GCA_018326385.1 Flaveria bidentis | reverse complement strand
GTGATGAAAGGACCCTTTTGTGAGTTGTTAGGGTAGCATATAAGATGATGTTGAGGTTCTATGCTATCCTTTTTAGTCACATGCAGGGCTGAACTCATTTGATTGCTGGAGTTACAAGATGAACCTTGCATGTTCATCTCCATCTGGTAGCCACTGAGAATACCATACAACTTAGTCAAAGTGAGAGTATTAAGGTTCTCAGTCCTTTTGATAACAACACAATAATGTTTCCATTGTCTAGAAAGAGAGGACATGAACTTCCTTACAATGTCCCTGTTTTCAAGACTCACTCTAACATCAACTAGAGTGTCCATAATCTCAACATACCTGAAGTATTGTTGATTCATGGTTCACTTGTTTTAAAGGTGAAATTTTCAAAATACTGCTTTAGGAGATCCTTCTTGTTCTCCTTAGCTTTAGTAGAACCCTCATACATTAGTTTCAATGCATCCCACAACTGTTTTGCATTTCTTGAAACCTCTGTATACAGAGTTTGGAAGAGCAGTCTAAAGGGTTGTCATGGCTTTCTGATCAATTTCTATTCTCTTTCTATTTTCATTAGAGTAGTCAGCCACAACCTTTAGAATCATACCACCTCCAGCAACAGCTGAAGAAGTGCTTGGTATTTAAGGTCCTGAGACAATAGACTCCCACATACTGGAGTCTTGAAACTTGATGAAACCTTCTATTCTTTGGCACCAAATGCCAAAATCTACAAGAGTGATTAGTGGGTACTTTATCATGGTTCCAGTTTCCATATCAGCTTTAGTGATAACTGCCATTTGAGATGTTAACTATTTTGTGTGTGAGGGATCTTAAGATGGTGAGATTTTACTATCAAGAGCCTCGAATGCTCTAATACCAATTGCAAGACCGTTTGAGGGGTTTAGTCACTTACAACACAACACACGATGAGGAGAGATTGATTTTAGAACACTTAACAGATCAAATGGAGAACTAGAAACCAGTTACAATGATACTAAGAAACACAAGTAATTGAGAGACAGAACAAGAACAAGAACAAAAATAACACTAGTGTTTGGTTTTCAAGAATGTTGTATATTGCTCTCTAGTTCCTTAAAAGTGTTACAAAACATACATTAAGATACAAAGGACCAAAGATACTTTATATTACATCCTACAACCAGCCATACTTCAAAGACCAGCTGGATACATGATCTAGACAACAACAAAATCAATGTAGAGTCAAAAGGCATATGACATAAAGTAGAAAGAAACAGACTCAAGACCTCAATATACAGTTTACCTAAAGCATGGGCCTTTTCACCAACTTGTGAAAGTTGGTGAGTCAAACAGAGTTGTAGCGGAAAGGTAGTCCAGCTTTATGATAAAAGGTACATCAGATAAAGCATGTACTCAAAAGTCTTTGGAAGAAATTTGTCTTCATAAACTTGCTGTGGAAGACTTTGTCTGTAAAGCTTCGGAAGACTTCATGTTTGGCTTCGGAAGATATTGGTCTTGGCTTCGGAAGATTTCACACTTAGAATGTTTTCTAATGCAAAATGTGAAACTTCCGAAGCATTCTACTTTAGTACTTTGGGCATGCATGCAGGACAGACTGTTTGGATGTTTTGGATTGCATCAGCCTTATATAAAATCTTACACGTGTGTTACACGAGTTAAATAAAATAAAATATTAATATAATAAAATTTATTAATTATAAAATGATGTTTTAAGATATAATATGATTGAAATTACATATGTGAAATGACTATAAGTAATAAAATAACGCTATCAACTTTTTAAAATTTTATTTTTAATATTTTTTCAAAAATAAATAAAGAAACATTTTGTTCTAAGACAAAACGTATAAAAATTTTATTTTTAAAATTTTTCTTATTATAACTCCCAATTTTAATTATTTTTTGTATTAAAAATTAACTTTATAAAAATACCAATTTTAAAAATATTCGTATTTTTAATAAAGCTTTATGCTTTAGAAAAATTATTATTGTATAAAAAGTTTAGATTTTTAGAAATAACATTAATAAATTAATCTATTTTTTAATTTATTGAATCTAAAAAAGAGTTAAATAATAATTTTAGTAATTAAAGTAACTATTTAATAGAAGAGAGACAACAAATCTTGGTAAGTATGATTGTAATGTTGTCATGTGTTATTCAAAATACTTTTTTATTAGATTATGAAGATTATTATGATAGATTCCGACATGTAAGTTTTTGATATAAGTAGATATATATTATTATGTTTATCAACACCTAAAATAGATTAGATTTCTTCTACAAGTTTTATTCTCCTATATAAATCTATGTGTAATTAATGAATAAACATCCCTTCTCTCTTTATATATCTTTCTTATATTTATTGTTGTTATGCTAGTTTTACAACACGTTATCGGTACGAAAATGATCTCTCTTATACACATAAAGAGATCGAGATTGGTGTTGCATTGGTGAAAATTATAAGTCTATTATTATATCTTAGCATTACGGGTGGTTGTCATCTTTGTAGGTAAGTTCGTATTCATTCTAATTATGTTATAGAAATAAGGAACCAACTAAGAGAAGATAGATGGTGAATCAACATGAGTGCATCTTCATTGTAACATGCTAGTCATCCACCGCCAAAGTACTTTTTTGACCCTCAATTAAATTTTAATGTTCCAGTCACTTATAATTTTATTTAACTGAAAATTAATCTAATTATACGTGTTCAAATATTTATGTGCTTGATGATGTTTTATATAACATGTATAGTTACAATAAATACTGCATTGGTTGCTAGTATTAATAATTTACAAAATGTCATTGATTATTGACAAATAGAAAAGAAAAGAAATATTTATATTAACTGTGTTTTATATGGTTAAATTTGATAAGATTACAAGGTTTATTTTATATATTTACTATAACTCAATTAGCAATGTCGGTGGATGCACCGCCAAAGCTATCCCACTTTGTATTTTAATAATAGCTTTTAGTTTGCATTTAAAAACACCCTTATAACTTTGTTGGTTCTATGGTCTCAAGCTCAATCAAACGGCCCGGGTTCTACACCGTTAAACGTTTTTTTAACTTCATTCTATTCATGCCATAAATATGCGTCATTTATGCCATAATTTTTTTTTGTAGTTTGTCGAAGTAAATTTTGTTCGAAAATAGGCTTATATAAATACAGTTCGCAAATGAGCTGGGGAGATTGTAATTTATACTTTATAAAGCCACATACGTTGCCACCACACGTGACTTTTTATGTATGTTTTCTTGACAAATTTGTTTGGAAAGTGTCGTGTCTAATATAATGTGATTTCATTCAATGGTATAGATCTGAGTTATTATATGTTTTCATGTAAATTTAGTTCGATAATAGTCTGATCAACTGTAGTCTATACTTTATCATGGCATGTACGTTACCGCCGCAACGCGCGGCGGTCAAGGACCTATTTGTCGTCTTATCAAGAAAGTTTAAATTGACACTTAATTTAGAACTACGTTTATTCAAAAAAGAACAAATCAATATCATAAAATTATTGATCAAGTGACTTCAAGGAAAATTTCTTATACCTTGAATATCTATAACCTCTTATACCTTGAAGATTTATAACTTTGGGGCTGGTTTAATAAAAAAATACATTTGTCTAAAAAACCTAAGAAAAATTCTTAGCCCTTTATTTTATGAGTCAATAATTGAGATCAATTTTTAAACATAAAAGTGGTTCAAGGGTAGTATTGGAAAAACAACTTTTATCGGCTTTTTTTCTTCAAATTCCTTCACATTATTTAAAAGTTCGTAACTCTTTTATACAATATTATTTTTAAAAATTAATCGCACCATAAAATTAAACGTTTTATCATCTTTAACTTGAGTATAGTATTGCAATATTTAAAAAAAAATTGTTGTTACGAAAATGCGTTGTTTTATGATAAAAACAGACATTATGTATTGTTTTGTCGTAAGACAACACTTTTGTGTTGTTTAATGTTAAGATGACACGTTATGTGTTTAGAGTAAAAAACATGTTATGTTCTGCTTTAGGTAAAACATAATGTTTTATGTTGTCTAATGTTAAATGTCACTTAAAATTATTCTAAAATTGTGTTGTTTTACGATAAGAGGATGTATTCAATGTTATTCCATGATAACATAACATCTTATATGTTGTTTTAGATTATATGTTGTTTTACGATAAGATATCATGCTTTGTTTGTTTTGTGTAAAAGATTATATGAAACAATATAAATTTGTGTGTTATTTACAGTAAAATAACAATGTAAAACATAACAACAACACACTCTATATGGTTTCAATGTAAAACAACACATTTCTTCGATGTTTTTCGTATGTTGGTAGTATGTAAAGAAACATGTTCTGTGTTGTTTTCATATAAAACAACATGTTTTAAGTTGTTTTCATGTAAAACAAGATGTTATAAGTTGCTCTCATGCGAAAACAGCATGTTTCGTGCTACTTTCACATAAAACAACACATTATCTGATGTTTTCATATAAAACAATATGTGTTGTGCTTTTTTAACATAAACAAGATGTATTTAGCTGATTTGGGGTAAACAAGCACATTTTGAGTAAATCACCACAAAACATATTGTGTTTATGTGGTATTTTGACATATAACGCATATTAAAAATGATTATATTACCATTAGTTTTGAAATTCGTGATCGTTTGAAGATATAAAATAATTTATGAAATAAAAATTTGTGTAGATCAAAGTGACTCTCAAAAAAGAAAATGCTCTATTATATAGAGAATAATGTTTCAGACTCTAAATATAAATAAAATTAAACAAAATATGTACGAAAAATATGATATAACTATGTTTCGAATAAATTAAAAAAAAAGAATGCAATATTAAACTACTTTTGTTTTAAATTGATTTTATATTAAAATTAGATTGACTGATTATAATACACAAATCTAAAAGAAAAAAATAATTTTATATTAAAATTGGATTGAGTTTTGATTGAATAAACTAAAAAAATCTAGAAAAAAGATGAATAAAACCGGTTGATATTAGGAACAAATTGGAAAAAAATATAAAAAAAACTAATTTTTCTTGTTGTTGATATGTTTCTGATTGTTAAAGGCAATATGACCCTTCATATTTAATTTAAATATTATTATGTGTCAATCCCATATTGCATATTAGGTTTTTTAGGCAAATGGTTTTTTTTTTTGAACCAACCCCTATAACTTTTTCCCTTTTTTAGTTTATAATAAAAAATAATAGTATTCAAATTAGTTAAGAAACATTTAAATATGAAGAACTAAGGCGAGGCTGACAATGAGGCGTAAATCTTAATGTTGCAAGTTAGAGATGAAAAATTCATATAATGATTATGTTAAATCCGATTATTAAATTTAAATAATTTATTGTAGGTGAAATGAAGATAAACAACTTGTTTTATTATAAACGGTGGCGGAACTCGAATACTTCTGTAAAAAGATGGAGGCGAAATTATTTTTTAAGGGGAATGAACTCGATAATTATGTAACAATTTACTATAATGGACAAAAAAGGAGGGAGGGGGGTAATGGGCCCCCCGACCCTAATATTCCTCCGTCCCTGATTATAAATATTCGTCTTTAAGGGCGAGGTTATTGTAAAAATAGAGAAAAAAATATGAGAAGAATTATTATCCATTAGATATTAAATTCAAGGGCTAAGAAAATCTGGAGGGATAATAATAAATAATTGAAACTTTAAAAGGTAGGCCAAGAGTATTTTAATCTTAATCACATTTTCAAGTTCCACATTTTTTAACACTCGTAACTTTTACATACAATATTATTTTTTAAATACTACACTATAAAAACAAACTTTTTTTAATCTTTAAAACATCTATAATTTTGATACATAAACAACAAAGTTTTTTTTCCACGTTATTTCAGCTTATTATGTAATATTAACCAACTAATTGTGTAATATCTATAAGACCCTTATTCTAGGAACGCTCACAATTGGTCATTCATAACATATCAAAGATTTAAAACATTTATTCAAGTAAACATTGTAGCGAAATTACTTTAATTCAATTTCGTCATGACATAATTCAAAGAAAACATTATCAATGTCTTAAATACATCAGCAAGTCTTAAAAGAGTTAGGGTTTGTGATGCCAGTCTTCATTTTCCAAGAAGTTTTAGATCCATGCCCCTATTCTTCTAAGCCCAAGAGCTTATCTGTCAAACTAATATATATACAAAAGTCAACTTTGCTAAGTAAGTTCTAGTTTTACTTTATTAGATAATCTTTTAGTGAGATATGTTAACATTAGCATTCCAAAGTACTCTTTAAGAACAAACATACACTATACACAGACTATCACTTTATTAATACTTTGTCATTAAGACTTTTTGCTTGTTTATTATCTACTACTCTTCTTTATCCGTCAATTCCTTGTTACTATGTCTTGGGATCTACCCAAGGGCTAGACCCTCGCTTATGATGACACAAGACTTTATTTTATCCATGCTTGTGATAAACACAAGACTTTACTTTATCCATGAGAGCACAACAAATGCAACTCTCCTTTATCCTTTGCTTGCAAGACTTTACTTTAGCAATGGTATATTGTTATGAGCTCAATAACATTCTTTTAGGTTTCACTTTCATCTTTAGTTATACATATACTTATATATGCTAAGAATCAACTCATAGTCCATATATTCAAGTTCTTCAACAAAAGAATACAATCAATATAACCAACCATGCGCGGGACAGTGCGGATTTGGGGGCGGCAACCCCTAATGGGAGGGTTCTAGGGGCAACAGCCCCTAGTGGGGTCCAGTCAACTCAAAGAAAATTTTATTTGAAGACTTTTGTAAGGGTTTCAATAAGTCTGATGCAGTCAATAATTAAAAGCATCCAAAGTCTCTCTGCATGCATGCACTAAAGTACTGAAGTAGAAATGCTTCGAAAGTTTTACATCTTACATGAGAAATATTCTAAGTGCAAAATCTTCCGAATCCAAGACCAATATCTTCCGAAGCCAAATATGAAGTCTTCCGAAGCTTCAAACACAAAGTCTTCTGAAGCCAGTTTATGAAGACAGATTTCTTCCGAAGACTTTTATGTACATGCTATTATCTGATGTACTTTTCCATAAAGCTAACCTTCCGTTGCAACTCTGTTTGACTCCCCAACTTTCACAAGTTGGTGAAAAGGTCCATGTTGTAGATACACGTGTCTCTAGTTTTTGAACTCAATGTAATATGTCTTTAGTGTCTTACACATTTGTAATAGTTGGGTACTTAATGAAATGTGAATGTTTGGTTGTGTTTATAATGTTTAATATTTCATTAATGAGTTTTTTAACGCATATTGACTTAATTATATAGGTATGTGGATGTTTGAATTAGTATGAATAATGTAATGATATTGAATACGTTCAAACTTAATAATATGAAGTTATCATGCGAATGGCCCATGCTAATGGACCATACGCATAAACAACTTCATGCGAATGACTCAGACGCACGACTGAACTAGGAGACTGGATCAGTCGTATGATTGTAACATAAGATTGGCTCAGTCGCACGAATGAACACTCAGTCGTGCGAATGGATCAATCGCATGGCTCAATCATACGACTAAACCATTCTAATGGTTTAGTCGCCCGAATGAACAACCCTAACCTATAAATACCACCTAATTCATCAAAAAACGAAATCATTGAACACACTTCAAATCCAGACGTACCCTAGTCGTCCAGAGACCTGTAAGATCATACTCCAAGTTCATAGATCACAGTAGATCGATTCCTAATCATTCTTAACGTTTAGATTCAATTACATAATTGTTTCTACGTGTGTTCTCACTGATTGGATCGCCAATCAAATAGGATTCCACACTATTTGATTCGGTATGCACGTTAATCAGTTAGTATTTTGTTCGATACACGATCCTAATACATGCTTTTGGTAAACTGTACATTGAGGTCTTGAGTCTGAGCTTTCTACTTTATGTACTTTATCCTTTTTGTAATATATTAGGATGTGACTATGACATGTCATAGTCACAAGTCAAAAGGCAATCTGTCTTTTGACTCTATATTTGATTTTTCTGTCTAGTCTTATGTATTTAGCTGGCTTTCAAAGTATGGCCGGCTATAGGATGTAGTATATGTATCTCAAGTACTTGTAACTTTCCATTATGCTTTGTAACAGTTTGTAATAGAACTTGAGAAGCAATATACAATATTCTTGAAAACCAAATACTCGTGTTGTTTTGCTATCGTGTTTTGTCTCTCACTTACTTGTGTTCTTAGCATATTTTATCCCTATTTGATTTGTTAAGTGTTCTAAAGGACTCTCCTCAATGGTGTTGTTGTGTTGTAATAGTGCATCACCCCTTCTAATGATCCTGCATTTGGTATCAGAGTCTGAAAAGCTCTTGATATAAGATTTCACCATCTTAAGATCCCTCACACACAAAAAAACACTTAACAACTCAAATGGAAGGTATCACTAAGGCTGATATGGAAACTGGAACTATGACAAAGTCTCCACTGATCACTCCTGAAGACTTTGATACTTGGTGACAAAGAATGAAAGGCTTTATCAAGTCTCAAGACTCCAAGATGTGGGACACTATTGTTGATGGGCCTTACATACCAAGCACCTCATCTGCTACTGGTGGTTGTATGATTACAAAGGCTATGGCTGATTTCTCTAATGAAGACAAGAAGAGAATAGAGATTGATCAAAAAGCCATGACAACCCTTCAAACTGCTCTTCCATACTCCATCTACAGAGGCTTTAAGAAGTGCAAGACTGCCAAGCAACTATGGGAAGCACTGAAGCTTATGTATGAAGGATCCACTGAAGCTAAGGAGAACAAGAAGGATCTCCTTAAGCAGCAGTTTGAAAACTTCACCTTTAAAGTAGGTGAAACCATGACTCAACAATACTTCAGGAATGTTGAGATTGTGGATACTCTAATGGATGTTGGAGTAACTCTTGAGAATAGAGACATTATGAGGAAGTTCATGTCCTCTCTTCATAGGTGTAACTCCAGGATAATCACACTTGAATCAAATCATGAAGATTATAGATCAAAATATGATAATCACAATTAAAACCCCTTTGATCTTCAATTAGATTGCAAAATATGTTTACAAGTAATCCCTCAATCTATTGGTCATGCAACCATTAACCAAAACCTAATGACAATTAACCTATTTTTAGTCTAGACTAATATTCACTAATTGTACTTAACCCCCTAGACTTAGGCTAATTAATGCAAAATGACATATTAAGCATAAAAATGACTAAAAACAAGATAAAATATATTTTGTTCACACAAAATATATTTATTACAATATATATCCTAGTCATCTAAATCTTCAACTTCTTGTCTCGGTTCTTCATCTCGAACGTGTCGGGTTTGACTTTTGTTGACTTTGACCGTGATGTTGACTTTTGTTGACTTTGACTATGTTGATAATATAGACTATCTTGTACAGCTCCAACACTAGGCAATAGACATATTACTGTGTTGTTATCAAGAGGAGTGAGAACCTTAAGACTCTTACTCCGATTGAGTTGTATGGTATTCTCAGTGGATACCAGATGGAGATGAACATGCAAAACTCATCTGGTAACTCTAGCAATCAAATGGGTTCTGCTCTTCATGTGACTGAAAGGGATAGCATAGAACCTCAACATCATCTTATATGCTACCCTGACAACTCACAAAAGGGTCCATTCATCACCTTCCCAGAAACTCCAAGAGAAAGCTACACTCAAGTAAGTCCCTTCCAAGAGACAAGTTCTTTTCATGCCTTTATCTACTGATGAATCCATAAGCAACTTTCTTTTCACCCTTGAAGACTTGGATTGTATCCATCCAAATGATCTGGAGTATATGGATATAGTTCAACAGATGGCTCTTCTCACTCATAGAGCCAAGAAGTTCTACAAGAGGACAGGGAGGAAGTTTTCTAGCAATGCAACCAGTGGAAAGTTTGGTCTGGATAAGAGCAAAGTAAAGTGTTACAACTGTAACCAGATGTGACACTTTGCTAGAGAGTGCAAGGCACCAAGAACTAATGGTGGCCAGACTCAAGCCAAACCAAACTACACTATAAGAGCTTCCCAGAATGAGAATTCAAAGCAGCAAGCTAAAGTTGTTGTTGAAGAATGAGGCTTTGAATAGAGCTTTCAGGTGGAAGATGCATCTCCAAATCAAGTACTCACCGCTGATCACAATGAAGCCAAGGTATTGGAACATCTTTGCACTCCTGAATGTATTGCTAAAGTTAATAGATACAAGTCCTACAACTTAGAGATGAGATCTAATCTTAAGTCCTTGAATATCCTAAAATATGATTTCAAAAAGACTAAAAATGATTATAAGATAGAGATAGAGGACTTAGAGAAAACCATTGTAGGTTTTAAACATGAGCACACCAATTATAGGTCTCAGATCAAGGATCTCATAACCAAGTTGACTGAATGCCAGGCTGAGCTTATGATCAGCAAATCCAGGGTAGAAAAATGTATTCTTGAAGAAGGGACCTTCAAGAACATGATATTATCATCCTTGCATGCAAAAGTTTGTTATCAGAATAAGCAGGGACTGGGATCTTGTGAGATAGCTCCTCCACACACAATCTTGTCTGTAAGATCTCCTAGGTGTGGAACATATGAAGATGAGCTTCCCCTCAGAGACCCCTTGACCGAAGAGGATGAAAAGGAGATGATGAAGAATGTCTCTAAGAAGAGTGAAGAAGAGCATTGTAAGAAGTGTCATTATCCCTCTGAGGAAAGTAAATCTATTGGGATGAACAAGTCCAAGAGAAAGAACTTGATCATAATGAGCAAGAGAAAGGCAAATAAGGCTCAAGAGATCAAGACACCTTCAACTCCACATAGAAATAAGTCTTTATTTATGCAGGATTTAAAGTGGTTAAAGCTGAGGACACCAACTTGAACTCCAACAAGAAGAGTTCTAGTTCATGTCGAAATCATCCCATCATCAAGAAGAAGGCTGATAAGGTGTGTATCACTGTTATACAACATGAACCATCAAGTTCCAAAGGTAGTTCTAACCCTACAAGAATTGCCACATCATTTGAGAAGATGAAGATGGAGAGTGAAAGTGATCATGTTTAGCCTTGTTCTCAAAAAAGAAGACTCCTAGAAGGAAGAAAATGGACTGTGTTATGTGTGGGGGTACGTCTCACTTTGCTAAGGATTGTGTTTACAATCCAAAGAGTACTCTCCATATTACAAAGAAAGAAAATTCTAAGAGTCTAGAGAAGAAGAAGCAAGCTTCGGAAGGTAAATCTCTTTCCTTCAGAAGCTCCAAAATGAAGAAGAAGACAAGTGGAAACTTGCCTTCGGAAGAAACTTTGGTCTCGAAAGAAAGGAATACTTTTGAAGCACTGAAGCCTGCTGCAGTGAAAGCAAGATCTTCCAAAGGCCCAGTCATCAAAACCTCTGAAGTCAACAAAACTTCCAACGTATTGAACGTCAAGTCTAAGCTTCCAAAGGTGGTGTGAAAGTCAAAGAAAGACCAAGTGGTTAAGAGTTCTTCATCAACTTCAGCAAATGATCTCTCTAGCATGACTATAGGATCAATTACTGCTGCATTGTCTTCAACTTGTTTTGATGGGCCCAAGACCAATGAGGCTTGGGTTTCCAAATATAACTAACCATTTCTTTTGTGCAGGAACAACTCAAAACAAACAAAAATGTATGGATCATTGACAATGGCTATTCCAGGCACATGACAAGTAAGAGGTCACTACTCCAAAAGTTTGAAAGAATTGATAGAGGGCCAGTTGCGTTTGGAGGAGATGCAGGAGGTTACATTACAGGTAGGGGCAAGGTCACAAATGGTAAGCTCAACATTAAAAAGGTAAAATTTATCAAGGAGCTTGGGTACAATCTTCTGAGTGTATCCTAATTTTGTGATTAAAGTCATAACATGCTCTTTACTGAGCATGAGTGCATTGTTCTTAGCCCGGGGTGGTCATTCCTCATGAGCATATTTTGCTCAAAGCTCCAAGGAGAGGTAACAGTACAAGATGGATTTGCAAGAAACATCTCCCTCAGGAGATCTTTCATGCTTTCTATCTAAAGCAAATAGTGACGAGTCTTTCTTCTGGCATAAAAGAATATGTCATGTAAACTTTAAAAACATGAATAAACTTATTATGAATGATTTGGTAACTAGAATGCCAAAGAAAGAGTTTACAAGTGATGATTATTATGTGGTATGCCTGAAAAGGAAGCAACATAAAGTATCTCACAAGCCAAAGGAAAGAAACTCCATCACTACTCCTATACACTTGTTACATATGGATCTCTTTGGCCGCACTAGTGTAATGAGTATAGGAAGGACCTCTTACTGTTTAGTGATCACAGATGACTTTACAAGGTTTATATGGGTCTTCTTCCTTAGAACTAAGGATAAGACTCCTAAGATTCTAAAGAATTTCATCTTAAAGATTAAGAATCAATGTGATCACAAGGTCAAAACCATAAGATGTGATCAAGGAATTGAATTCAAGGACCAAATCCTTGATACATTTTGTGATGAAAAGGGTATTACAAGAAAATATAGTGCTCCCAGGGATCCTCAGTAAAATGGTGTTCCTGAGAGGAGAAATAGGACACTTGTTGAAGCTGCAAGAACTATGTTGTCTGACTCTAAACTGCCCATCACCTTCTGGGCTGAGGCAGTTAATACTGCATGCTATGTGCAAAACAAAGTTTTAGTGGTTAAGACTCATGGTAACACTCCTTATGAACTTTGGCATAAGAGGAAACCTTTCATTGGTTTTCTTAGGTCATTTGGATGTCCTTGCACCATCTTGAATACCAAAGATCAAATTGCCAAGTTTGCTGAGAAATCAGATGATGGACACTTTATTGGATACTCTTCCCAAGCTAAGGCTTATAGAGTATACAATCTCAGAACTAGAA
>BJCM01241934.1:0-16995 GCA_018326385.1 Flaveria bidentis | reverse complement strand
TCCAATCTTTTCAGCACATCCATCTTGAGTGCTTGAGTCAGAATTGAGTAAGCTTTGAGGTCAATCTTAATTTTCTTATAGTCTTCTTCATCAAAAGTTAAGTCTTCAATGGGTATTCTAGCAGTCTTGTAAATTGCAGCTTGATCTACTGACAGAGTAACAGGGATGTGTGGACCCTTGCATATTGATATCCAGAAATCAGGATCTACACCTGTGATGTATTTTCTAAACCTTATTCTCCACTGTTTAAACTCAGATTTGTGTTTAAGCATAGGAGGTTTAGGTGTATGACCAAGTTCTGAGTAACAGTTAGAATCCATTTTAACTTGTGTAAATATAGATTTAGCTGATTTTAAGATTGATTAGTCTAACTTGTTCAAGCAGTTCGTTCGGAGTTCAGAATGAGATCTGTAATTGTAATGATTTTTTTGCTGTTGACAGGAGTATTTTTGTTGTTTACTAAGTAGAGATAATGATATTCACTACTAGCAACTCGATTACCAGATCAATCAAATTCTATTCAATTCTTGCGCATATCTAAAAGAGAATCGAGAGCCAAAGCTCTGATACCAATTGACTGGGTTGAGTAAGATTGATATTCTTACTGTGAATCGAATATGGTAATCAAGTCAATGATTGAATGGAGGAAACAAACAATCAAAGAACATTCAATGCAAGAACAATACTCATAAATGCTTTTGTATTGTACATATGAAAGTTGATTAATTACAGTGAATAATTACAACAAAAATTCTATGTCTATCAGCCGTCACCTTAGGTACGAGGTTATCTATTCTATTTATAGGCAGACAAGATGCATGTTACAAAATGACTAAACTACCCCTGAGCTATTACATCATAAACTAGTCTAAGTCTTGATTCGCATCTTTGCTTGTTCATCCGCATTGACAAATGCGGATGAGTTAACTTGATCAGCATTTCTTCACTTGATCATCCACATTAGTATGTTGGTCATCCGCATTGGTTAGTGCGGATGAACAAATACTTATGCGCATTTGTTCGGTCATCCGCATTTGTCTAATGCAGATGAGCAAAGTCTTGTCCACAATAACTTTTAGTCTTCCGCATTTGTCAATGCGGAAGAGCAAATACTTGTCCGTATTTGCATTATGTCTTCCGTATTGACAAATGCGGAAGACAACACTCGTTCTTTTTCTTAGCAGAATTTTCATCCGCATTTCTTCTTGGACTTAAGGGATTCCAGCAGAGCAATCATTAAATCACCCATTGAGTTGGCATGTATGATCCTTTCAGGGTGCAACAGATGTTGCATGCCATTATTCTAAGTTAAAGAGTTCTAAGGGAGGAAAAGGATGGCCTCTTATCCCAAGTCTAAGAAGGAGAAGAAGACAGGGGCATCCTCCTCCAGACCTTAGGATAAGTCAGAACATCCTGAGGAAGCGCATCAACAGGAAGCTAAAACAAATCCCATTCAAGCAACTCCTCTTGCAACAGGAAGACCCATCTTGTCCTGGACTTACTCCCCTAATCTAGAAAGATGACATGTAATCAGAGATCAAGGTATTGAGGATGTCTACACATGGCAAGAGATATTCAATCTACCTCTGCATGATCTCTATAAAATAAGAAGATACTATGAGAGTTTGAGTGATCCTGACCATCTGATAAAGAAAGGCATGGTTATCATCAAAATGAGGACTGTCAACATCTATGTTGATGACATCATATTTGATTTATCAAATTACCAAATGTGTAAGGACTTTGAGAGCATTGTGAAGAAGAAATTTGAAATAAGATCTATGGGCAAAATAAACTTTTGCCTTAGAATTTAGGTAAATAAGATGAAAGAATGGTTCTTTATCAGTCAATCTAAGTATGTTCAAGCCATCTTAGAAATATTTGATATGAATGATTGCAAGCCAACAAAGACTTCTATACCCAAAAATCACAATCTATGTCTTAACTCTAAGAGGGAGGATACTAACCAACAATAGTATAGGGGAAATCATTGGATCTCTAATGTATCTCACAGCAATTAGACCTGATATCATGTTTGCAACTTGCATCTATGCAAGATAACAGGCTGCTCCAAAGGTATCTCATCTAGTCACTACCAAGAGAATCCTCAGATATCTCAAAGGAGCACCTAAACTGGGTCTTTGGTATCTAAGGAACAACAAGTTCAATCTTTATGTCTAAACTAATAGTGATTATGGTGGCTTCAACATTAACAAGAATCAACATCAGGAGGATGTCCATTTCTTGGTGGAAGGATAATTTCATGGCAATGCAAGATGCAATCATGTGTCTCAACATCAACTACTGAAGCTGAATACATTGTTGTTGCTAATTATTATGCTAAGCCGTTATAGATTCAAACCCAGATGTTAGATCATGGATTCAATTTCATGGAAACTCCTATTCATATTGACAACAAGAGTGCCAATTCTGTTATAGAAATTCTTGTCAAGTACTCTAACGCAAAGCACATTGACATCAGGTATCATTTTATTAGAGATATTCATGAGAAAAAATTGATTAAACTGGTCAAAGTTAACTCAAATGAACAATATGTTTATTTTTTCACCAAAGCAATTAATTAACAAATGACAGAGTTTTGGGGGAACGAACAAATTGTAACCCTGAAGAGTGTTAAGGAGATTCGGTCAAGCATTTATGGCCAGGAATTGATCATAACCAAACAAATCATCATGCAGCATCTCGAACATCATGATGAAGGCTCTCCTACGGAATTCCCCAAATCAGACCTAGATGACACATACACCCAGATGGGATATGGTGATGATGTGAGCAGGTCAGACCTGCCAGGTCCACGATGTACAAGTTTAATGTCTTATAGAACTGGAAATTCCTGCTTCACATAGTCCTTCATTGCCTGTCAAATAAGTTTAGGGGTGGGATCATATCCCTTATGAACTAGGATGTGCTGACTAATCTTGTGGGAAACCTTTATAGGGAAACATTTTACATGTATCCCAGGTTTATTTAGCACATAATCAACTGTGAGCTGGATCAGAGTAAGCTTGTCTATGTAGCTACTCTAATTGTGCCTCACATGAGGCCGACCATCTTCAAGGTGTTGAAGAGGGTATCCACCAACTTCACTGGAAGACACATTGAGCTACTTCCAGGTAAGATTGAGCCAATGGCTCCTGGTGACATCCCTATTAACCCCACAGGTGATGAACCCACACCAGTAATAACCACTCTATTGCCAAATCTTCCTTCTCACCCATCAATATTACATACCAGAGACGCTCCAAACAAACCCTTGTTAAATATCGACTGATTGAACAAGTTCCTCCTGTTCTATCCAAAAAGGCTAGAGTAGAAAGATTGGTTCCCACTTACTTTAAGGTCCTACCTTTCTTCATATTTGACCTCAATATGGGTATTGAGTCTCCTCAGTCTATAAGCCCAAACCTAAGCTAAAACCCCTCAGAATAAGTTTCTATTCTCTCCTAAGCAACAAAAAAGGACATCCCCATCATAGGCTCAATGCCATTAAACATTGATCAAAGTCTTGGGTCATTAGGATTAACTTCTATATCCTTTACTGACCTTCTTATAGGTACTGATGAAGAAATCATGTCTCTTCAAGGCAATGAAATTGATCCATAACACCTCTCTAAAGATCAACTAAGCCTACAGAGATCTCTAATTTCTAGCCCCCATCAGTAAACTCAAACTAAGGTGAGTCCCACTAGAGTGGAAGGGACTCATGTAGATTCAGCTGCCACTACTGAAGGTTCCTTAATAGACCCTCAAGATAGTGGTAACATATCTAAGACTGAATCTACGGCAATTTTGCATTTTGATGACTCTAAAAAGACATCATTGAGGAAGGGAAACCAAGGTGCCAAGAAACCATATCTGGTGGTGAGGATAAACATACTAGGCATGTTACCTCATCTCCCCATGATTCTTCAAAAGAAGATTAGGGAAGTATGCAACTCATCATTCAAGACCTCCTTTCTAAAGTCTCAAATCTTGAATCCAGGGTTAAGAATTTAGAGGATACGTCAGCCACTCAGCAACTTGATATTGAAAGTCTAAAGGCTCAACTAGCTGAGGAACAGATTGAGAGATTTGTTAGGCATGTACCTGTACAAGTCTCTTAGACTTCTTCCTCTAGCTCATCTACCTCTCAATATGATGCTACCAAAAAAGGGAGAATATTCAGAGTGAAACTCATATGGAGCAACCAATCTTAGTTCTTTCCACTCTCTCTTCAAGATATCTTTCTTAGCAATCAATTGTTTTCCCTAAGCCACCTCCTATCATCCTTTAAGTGGATCCAAGGATGCTCATAGATTTGAATAGATCCATAACCAAATTTTTGATGAGCTCCTCCCTTGAGCAGCCAAGCCTAGATGTTGCTTTGGCATATATTAGAGCTGAAGAGCTTCAAAGGTGGAATTCACCATCTACCACTGTCAAGGGAGTTGGTCAACCTAAGGTCAACATTGAACCTGAGATCGAATTTGAAGGGGATATGAGGACTAATGGCCCGGAAACTAAAACAGATAGGACAGATAGTAAAATGCCACTAACTTCCAAATCTGAAGTCAAAGATACAGAAGAAGTATTTCAAACTTCCGAAGCTGAGATCCAAGCTATGGAAGGACTATACTCCCTATCTGATGAACTAATTATCATAGAAGTAATTCTTGAACTAGCATCTCAGGTAAAAAGTGAAGACTTTCTCAAAACACCTCTCACTCAAACATCATCATCGCAGGCTCAAATCACCACCCACCAACCTAAAACCTCTACGCAAGAACCTCCAAAAGTCTCAAGCTTCTAAAGACATCAAGGGTAAAAGGAAGTTGACTACGGAAGAACTACAAGAGGAAGAAAGGCAAGAAAATCATAGAAGAAAAGGTAGGCTTCCCTCTGAGAAACTATTAGCTGCAAGTAGCAAAGCTGTTATAGTCAATCAGGAGGCTGTCAACAATGAGAAAAGGGTGGAGATTATTGACAAGCTTGTCAATCTGGGTGCAACTAGTGATGTTTTTCTCCTCCTACCACTTGAGGAGTTGGTGGAGTTAGATAAGGCAACCCTGCTACGGAAAGAACAAGAAGAAGTAGCAAGGTTGGCCTTAGAAGAGGAAAACTTTGTCTCTGACGCTTCGTAAGACTTCATCTTTGACTTCAGAAGATATTGGTCTTGGCTTCAAAAGATTTCACACTTAGAATATTTCTATTGCATGTTTGAAATTTCTTAAGCATTCTTCTTCGATGCACTTGTGCAGCATGCAGGATAGACTTTGGATGTTTGGGTTGCATCAGCATCTTCATTCATTCTCTACATATATTTAAAATATGTTTTAGTCATTTTTATGCTTAATATGTAATTTTGATTAATTTTCCTAAGTCTAGGGAGTTAAGTGCAATTAGTGAATATTAGTCTAGACTATAAATAGGTTAATTGTCATTAGTGTTGCAAATGATTGAATGACCAATAGATTGAGGGATTACTTGTAAACATATTTTGCAATCTAATTGAAGATCAAAGGAGTTTTAATTGTGATTATCATATTTTGATCTATATTCTTCATGATTTGATTCTAGTGTGTTCACCCTAGGTTTACAATTTGTTATCAGAGCCATTTTGGATCAAATTCAATGAAGATTTAAAGAATTTTAGAGAGAGAAGTTGAGGTTTTGGTTGTTTTTGTTCAATATCAAGTTTTCATCAATTTTAGATCCAATTCGTGTGTATTTGATATGGAATTTGCTTGAATTTGTTGGTTGTTGGTTGGGGAAGCTCTGTTAATCATCATATCTCAAATCCATTGAGTTTTTGATGATTTCAGATTGCTTTCATGTTGAAAAAGTTTTTCAGTTTCGTTCAACAAAATTATCAGTTCATCCAGCGAAACTATAAGTTCTTCCAGCAAACTACATGGGTTATTCTCATTGAAGTTGTTTTCTGTTGTCCTGCGAAACTAGTTTCATTGAACAAAAGTTCAACAGTGCTTGTGGGTGATTTACAAGAGAAATGGTTGTTGAAAGTATCATTAAACGAAAGTTCAAGCTTGTTTTGCATGAACTTGTCGGTGAAACTAAGCTGTTTATGGCATTTGGCTAGCGAAACTAAGATTGTCTAGCGTAACATTTAAAAATAATATTTTTCCTGGGGGAGAATTATTTTACAATTTTTGAGAAAAATATTTTAGGAGAGTTTAGTTGTTCAATTTTTTTAAAATAATGTCATCTTCAGAAGACTTTAAATCAGATGATCTCACAATGGCAGAAAGCCGATTTGACTCTTTTGTAGGAATAAAGAAAAAAATTGTTAGATTTGATTGATCGATTCTTAAAGGTAGAAAATAATCTAAAGAAGCATGTTCCAGATCTCAGTAATCATGAACAGATTCAAAAGCTTCTAGACTCTCTTCCGTCTACATGGAATCATCAAGTTAAAATGCTGAAGTAAGAAAGAGGTTATGTCAACACAAAACTTATGGATATGATCAACAGAAAAAAATCTCTCGAGTTGGATATCCAAAGAAACGAATTTCAGTAAGTCATGTTCCTACATCAAACCCACGCGCTTAATAGTGATCTTGTTTCTTCTGTAACAAGCATACTTGATTACAAAACAGAGATGATCAAAAAGTTGAAGTTATTGAGACCTGATTCGAATTTAAATTTTGAATTCAGAGAAACTATTAAAGAGAGCTGTGAAACTTTGAGAGTTGACAATGATAGTAATTCGGAGTCTGTGAGAACTAATGATGATAAAGCTGGAATAGCTTATAACAGAAAGAAAGAATATGAGGCTCACGAGATGTTGAAGGTCAAAGAAGAGGAACTACAAAGAATTACAAGGATTTGCAACTGTGAACAGAGCTTAGCTGCAGAACGAACTATCATGGGTCTTTCTTATGAGACTGTTCAGGATATGTGTTCTTCATCATGTAAAATCCGATTATTACGGATTTATAAGACAAACAGATTGTTATTGGAAATTGAAAAAGAATTAAAAATAATCAATCAGGAATTAGAGAACAATGAAATTGCTTTTTCAAGGAAACTTAATGAAGCATTGGCCGAAAATGATCATTTGAGAAGAACCATTTTGTAGCGTAACGTTGAAATTAATATTTTGAAAGAAAGGGCAGTTTTAGCTCAATTTGAAATGACAAAGCTTCAAATGAAGCTTGATAAATAGACCCTTTCACACATGAAAAAGGATGAGCTTATTGCTAAACAACAAGGGGCACGGGTAAAACATGGGATTGGATATAAATCAGATAGTGAAACTGTATTTAATTCAGTTCCATCTCCTTCTACTTTATGTTATTCACCAATCCCCAGACCTCATTCAACAAATGATTTGATTGAAGCTGCAAAAACTAATCGTTTAAAAGCAGGATCAAGCAGTGTTAATCTTAAAGAGGTTAGAGATGTGTAGTATTCTCCTGTAGGTTTGGGATTCCTCAAGCAGGGGTCTGATAAGAAGATTAATGATGATTCCACTTCTAATGCACCAACACCAATATCATTTGCTTCTCCAACCTTCTTCAACAAATTCAAAACAGGTAATATTCCTTCGTTTGTTCCTGTCAGGTTTGTTAAAGAATGAACAGTTGTCGAATCATCAAACAATCAGAATCCTATAATCAAATCCAACACAATAAGAGGTGTCAATAAAGATCCGTTGGAGAAAGATCTGTGTGTACGAGACTAGATAAGCTCAGATGAAGAATCAATCACACAGGAGCATGTTGGTTCCTCACAGATCAAGATATCTCCTGGCATTGTCAAGTCTCAAAAGCTTCTAAAAGCTAAATCAAGACCTATACGAATCTCTTCTCCAATTGCAAAACAACCAAGTCAATCAGTGAAGATCTCATCCCCTATTCAGCATAGCAAACGCCGAAACAAGCAAGAATCTGTAACAACCTCAAAGCAAACTCCAATTCCAAATGCTTCACATGGGTCAGTCAAGCGTCAAAAGCCTTTCAAAGCTTGTTTTGAGTGTGGAAAAGAAGTTCATGTGGTAAAGAAATGTCCTCAAAGGCTTGCTACGGATGGTAAAGGCAAAACGAATTGCTTCTCCAGCTGTAAGTCTACAAAGAATGTTCTAGATAGTAAAGGCAATATGTGTTGCTTCTCTGGATCAAGAGGTAAAAAGCACACATCTTTGAATGGTTGGATGAAAACATGTGAAGTTGGTTTCACATGATACAAAGATGAAAATGATCAAAGGTTCAAAACCAAATTCTTTTCCTTCCAGTCTTAAACAGAAAATGATTTCCAAATTTAATTCATTCAAATCCAAATTAATTAAACCGAAACAAATTTGGCAAATTAAAAAGAAGGATACAGATATCCTCGATTGTTTAAACGGTTGTGTGCAAAAGCAGGTTTCTTGTACTGATGAAAAAGGAACTTCCAGGACTACGATGGCCTAGGTTCCCCTTTCAAACTAATCTATTAATGAGTACAGAAACAATTCAGGAGGAGTGTTAGTAATCCGGTTTACTGACAGAGATTGTTCCTAATTCAAATTTGAGGCAGATCAAACAGGTTAAGGTCATGGTATTTTATTCACAATCTGGATATTTATATGCACAACCACAGTTCTCACTTCACAATCACTACATATTTCTTAATAATTCATTTCTTATCTTGATAATCAGTGTAGTTTAGAAGACCTTCTTTGGTAAATTTCTATTTTATACTGTTTTTAAAAAAATAAAAATAAAAACAAATTAAAAATTATAAAAAAAATTAAAAAAAGAAAACAAAAAAATAGGTTTACAAAAATAAAAATTTAGGAGGAGAGTATATAAGTAATACATAAAAAATAAAAAGAATTGGGAACTTGATTTTAAATGATTGAGAAATGATTGTATATCACCTTGAAATGGTTGTTTTTGCATGACTTGCGTTTATAAAATGAGAAATGATAGTAACTGATGTTGTTATCTAATTCACATCTTATTTTTAATTGCAAATAATAGAAAAACAAACAGATTCTTTAATGATATGCTTGGTAGACTCAGCCTGAAGAATAAAGTAGATAGCAGAATTTTGATTTAAATTAAAATATATGGTTAAGGATGTCTGGATTTACTCATTCATTTTGTCTTGCACGAAAATTGAGTCCCGACAAAAATTGGATTGATAATTGATTTTTCACCCACCATGATATAAATGTTATAAGTCATATCTTTGAATCATGTCTGGTGTATTTATGTGTCTTGTACTTATGCTTATCTCCTCTGTTGTATGGTAGTACTGACCTGGAGTGATGATCTCCTCTGTTGTACGGTAGTACTGACCTGGAGCTCTCATCGGCACATAATTAAATGATCATGTCCTTTGTTATATGTGAGTATAGACCTGGAGCTCTCACCATTTTGATCTAAGTTGTGTCAAATCATCTAAATGAAGAAGTTGATAATCAAATACACACTAATGAACAAGCCTTGTTCTGTAAAGATCGTAACAAAATTCAAGAAATCCTGAGGTTGGGTGAGGGTTTTTGCCAAATGATTGTGGGGTCCTAATATTCTAAAGTATTTAATTGAACCTTAACGAATCATCTACAGCTTGTTGAAAAAGATAGGACATGGGTTTAACTGGACAAACATATCAGTAATCGTTATTGATCTGTTTGAGAATTTCAAATTCATTCAAAGACTGTGATTAGATTCAGTTATCAGTGTGATCTTATTGTTTGTCGATGATTAATTTCATCTTTGTGCTAAAGTATATCTTGAGGATGTGATCTCATGATCAATTCAGTTCTCGGTTATTAAAAAAATTAATAGATAAAAAATTGTTATAATAAATGTATATAATAAAGAAATTATAATAAATTTTCATTTCAAAATTTATTTTAGGTCTTCCATACTATGTTGTTATATTGTTCATGCATTCCATAAAAATTGTGCTCAAATGAACACGAGTTCGCTTGTTTTCATACACAGATAAACACGAGTTTATTTTATTAAAATGAAATGATCTAACTAGAATTTTCGAGATTGTGTTTGTGATTGTGTTTATGATTTTTGCTGAAAGTGATGGATGATCATCATTTAAGTAGTGTACACGATCAGAGAACCTATTCCTCAAGTTTGCAGAAGATACCGAGCTAGGAATTCTCCTCCTATATCTTCTGAAGCACTCGAGATTAGAGATTGGGGAAAGTTGTTCTAATATCTTCACAAATGATGCACTCGAAAAGGGGAAGCATATAAATAGGGGGAGCTTATGAGATTAATAATTTTTCTCATAAAATTCAGAAAGCTTCATTTTGAAAATCTTTTTAATGTTGACTTCTCGGTGCTGATTTTGTTTGAAGATGTTGATAATGATAGACTAAGGGGGAGTATTGTTGGAGTTGTACAAGATAGTCTATATTATCAACACAGTCAAATTCAACAAAAGTCAACGTCACGATCAAAGTCAATGCAAAAGTCAAACCGACACGTTCGAGACGAAGAACCTAGACGAGACATTGAAGCTTTAGATGATTAGGAGTTTTATTGTAAATAAATATATTTTGTGTCAACAAAATATATTTGAAATATGTTTTAGTCATTTTTATGCTTAATATGTAATTTTGATTAATTAGCCTAAGTCTAGGGAGTTAAGTGCAATTAGTGAATATTAGTCTAGACTATAAATAGGTTAATTGTAATTAGTATTGCAAATGGTTGAATGACTAATAGATTGAGAGAATACTTGTAAACATATTTTGCAATCTAATTGAAGATCAAAGGGGTTTTAATTATGATTATCATATTTTGATCTATATTCTTCATAATATGATTCAAGTGTGTTCACCCTAGGTTTACAGTTACACTAAAACTCCAAAGCTCTTTCAAAATTACATAAAATTTAATGTTATTACCTTCAGCTCTGTGAATTCAAATATTTACAACAAATGCAAATCATACATGTTAATGATTTTACTCAACTCCATAAGATATATTTGAATCCCTTACCTTTCCAATGTAAATTCATATTTTGATGGATACGTCTAAGACGTAACCTATGCTCTACAGCTGGAAAGACAAGAGATATTTTGGTATGATCCATATGGCAAAAAATAGTAAGCACTTGATCCAATAGTCAACAAATGGATTAGTTGATTCAATAATATGCAATAATCAGCCATTAAAGTACCTTTTGTATGTCCAATATGAAGGTGATATTAGAGTTGGTGGGAAGATTCTGATCATCTAATAGATTTTGTACAAACCGGCACCATGAATTCATGTTCTCAACTTCAACTTTATAGACCAAAGGATATATTCCATTATTGGTGTCTAATTTATAGTCCTTTGTAAACATACCATCTAAACCAAGAAAATTTTTCCTACAAGTATTAATCCCTTTATGCCCCTAAACACATGGATTAGTTGATTCAATAATATGCATAAAGTAGACCACTTTCTAATACAAAGCTCTGCAAAGACTTTAAGAAGCTAATGATGGATATATTTGAAATGAATGTCATGGGGGAACTCAATTTCTTTCTAGGAATTCAAGTGAAGCAAGTTGAAGATGACATCTTTGTAAGTCAGTAAAAATATGTTCAGGACATACTTAAAAGATTCAACATGACTAACTATAAGGTTTCTAAGACACCCATAGCAAGAAACCACTCCCTTGGTCCTGATCTTGATAGGGAGTGCATAGATGAACATCTTTATAGGGTTATAATTGGGTCACTAATGTACCTCACAACTAGCAAGCCTGATATCATGTTTGCTACATGTATGTGTGCAAGATATCAAGCCAGCCCTAAGATATCATACTTAATCACTATCAATAGAATTTTAAGATACCTTAAGGGTGTCTCAAAACTTGGCCTTTGGTATCCAAAGAATTTGGACTTCAATCTATATACATAAACAAATATTGACTATAGTGGCTACAACATGAATCCAAAGTCTACATCAGGGGGATGTCAGTTCTTTGGTGAAAGGGTAGTCTCATGGCAATGCAAGAAAAAATCATATGTCTCTGCATCAACTACTGAAGCTAAATACATTGTTGCTACAAGTTGTTGTGCTCAAGTGCTTTGGATTTAGAATTAGATGCTAGACTATGGATTCAATTTTAAGGAGACTCACATCCACATAGACAACAATAGTGCTATTTCTATCACAGAAAATCATGCGCAGCATTAAAGGACAAAACACATTAATATAATGTATCATTTGATTAAAGATAACTTTGAGAAGAGATTAATCAAACTAGTCAAAGTTAACACAAATGAACAATATGCTTATCTATTTACCAAAGCTTTTAATGAACAGAGATTTAAATATCTTGTTTCAGCTATTCGGATGATTAACTTTGAGTAGCTTTTCTTAAAATTTAATCATATTATTTCAAAATTTTGTGTATCCTAAGTTGTCTATTTTATCACTTACATAAGCCTTTGTTATACTCTGGAAGGAAAAATCTTTTTAGAAGACTTTCCTAATATTTTTGAAAAATTTTGATCTTTTATCCTTCGAAAGATTTGTATGACCTTCGGAAGAAATTTAAGTCTTCAAAAACAAACAACTACTTAAGAAATTATACCTTCGAAAGAAATTTCCAAAATATCTTCCGAAGCTTAACTTACTCTTAAATACTTGTATGTTTCTAAAGAACAACTTTCTTCCGAAAGCAGTTAACTCTCGGAAGTTTTTATTAAAACTTTCAAGTGAAAATCTCTTCCGAAGGAAAGTTTTCTAAACTCTTTGGAATATCTTCCGAAGCCATTCTAGCTTCGGAAGCTTTTCATCAAAACTTCCGAAGTGAAATTACCATCGGAAGATTTTAGAATTCCAAGAATACTAACTTTTGGGAAAAAGAAAACTGCTTTTTCAGAGGTGGGACCGACATTCGGATTTCAAAGTTTATCCTTTTTCATTAACTTTATCTCAGATTCATTTCATATATATACCCAATGGTTCACTCCCTCTTTCACTATCTTCTTCCTATGTACCTTTACAAAACAAAAATTCACCCAGAAACTGCATTTGTTCTTCATTCCTTCACCATTAAGCTATCTTAAATGACCAACCAAAACCACAGAAATGACCCTGATTTCTCCATTCCGCTTCACAGGCAACACAATCAGGTTGCTCTGTTGAACTCTAAGAAAGATTCTAGTTTCTCAAAGGTTTACCGCTTTTTGGCTTTGTCAAAGTACTTCACCTCCCTAACTATCGATCCTACTCTCTATGAGGATCATCAACTTGAGTTTTGGAAGACCTATCATGAGGTCATCCTAGATGGGGAGAAGGCATTGTCTACTACAGTGCAGGGCAGGACAATCTTCATCACTTCAACCATCATCAACAATCATATTTAGCTGGATGAGGAGGAAGGTGAATTTTCCTCCCAAAGGAAGTTGTTAACTACTCTTTTCAGTAGATAGACTATGAAGTAGATTTCTCTGTAAAGACCTTCAAGAAAGGGAAGGTCTCATCCTAGTGGAAGTACTTACTAAATGGTCATTCACAACTTGTCCAACAAGCATGGAGATGGGACCAGATTCCTAAGGATCTCTCCTTCATAGTGCATGGAATGATTCAAGGGGTCAAATTCAGGTAATATCAATTAGTCTATAAAAATTTACTGGCAACTTTGGACTCCTTAGAGTATTACATGTTTTCTAGATATGTTCAATACATTCTTAACTATGAATTGGGCTCACAGTTGAGGAAAACATGTAATATTATTAAATTGAGACAGATGAAGCCTGACATCTTTAAAATCTTGAAGAAGCCAACTATTGGCTTCTCTGAGGTAGAAACAGCCCTTGTCCCCAAAATGTTAAAGCTCATTACTCAAGGTGACAACCTAGCAACACAAGCTAGTGTTGAACCCACACCTTCTACCTCTCAACCATCAAAACAGCCCCAAATCACCCTCACCTACCAAAGAAAATCCAAATGAATCCCTGCACTTGCTATTCAGCTTGTTAAGGCATGCATATCATCAACCATATAGGAGGAAGTAGACATTGGAGCTCCTACTTCTCCTAAGGAGCAAACCATTCCTATCTCATCAAGAATCAGTGATGAGGTTCCTCATGCTCAGTCTGATGAGCTCATTAGGCCAACAGCCTTAAGCCTTCACTTTGAGTCTCAACACTCAAGTGAACAACCTTCAAGGGATAGTTACCATCCCTAGCCTCTAGATCTCAACCAATCTATCCCTAACCTTGAATTCTATGATGATGAAGACATGGGAGTCAGTGAATACCATGAGTCTCTTGACTCTTCCCCTACTCAAAGAGAGATGAGTGCTCCTGCCACTCCTCTATATAGCCCACATCATCCACCTACCACTGAGGTGGATCTCCCTAAACATGTTCAGGAGATCCATATGGAAAAGGCTCTCACTTCTACAAGAGATTACATCATTCAGACCTCAACCATGGCAACTCAGCCCATGGACACTTCTGTTGAAGTTGTTAGTGAGCAGAGGAATTATGGTGAGAAAGAGGACTTTGGTCCAATTATCTCATCCCCCAATGATTCTTCTGATGAAGATAAGGTGAATTTGAGACCAAAGGTGTAAAAACTGTCTCAAACATGCACTTACCTATTCTTTAAGGTTAGTCACTTGGAATCTCAAGTCACCTTACACTATAGGGTCAATGATCAACAATTTGAGATTTCTTATCTCAAGGAGAAACTAGCTGGGAGACCTTTGAGGAGAGCTCATCTAGGAACACAAGAACCTGTGGATATGATTGATCTAACTCCTAGCTTACCTATGCAAGTGGGTGATGCTACCAAAAAGGGAGAGAAAGTGATAACAATCACAGAACCTGGGAGTTCTTCCCAAAGTATGGACATTGAGGACTCACCATCCTCACTTGCAACTGTCCCTACTCATCAACTTCCTCAAGTTCATATTGATGTGGACTCTCTAGATTCTTTCATTCAGAGTCCCTTTGAGGAAGTATTCCAAGGGCAATGTCATACCCACCCCAAGGAATTTCAAATTACATAACTGGATGGAGGTATGATGTTGATAGAAGAGCCTTCATTCTTCAAAGAGTTCAAGGGTAGCAAGAGGTCTTCAATTTTCAGACCTTGAACTACTATGAAGGTCTTTACTTGAACAACATGTCACTTTTCAACCCAAGCCAATCTAGGCAAGCTGGCAGGCTAGCTCAAAGGATTCAAGACAGAATTACTGAAGTATTTAGCCAAAGAAGGAGACAAAGGCAATCGGATAATGTCATTGGTCAACTAGATGTTGAGGCAGACCTTGAGATTAGCTTCAAAAGGAAAACCTTGACTAAAGGCCCAATGATATAGCTTGAGAGTCCTATCACACCTACAACCACTTTAGTAATTCAATCCCTCAATGATACACCTGCTGGTGAAGGTGTATCACAACCTCTTTATGGCTAGAGCATGGATGCTACTCCTAGAAATGAAGGCCAAAGCTCTCTCCACCCTAAGTCACAAAGGTCTGTGGGTGATAAAAGGAAAAAGAAAATGACTCATGAGGAGATTAAGAAGGAGGAGAAAGAGGGTAAGAGGAAGCTAAGGGGAGATAGTTCCAGGGGGTCTTCAGGATTCATGTAAGCTGCAATCAGGGTGCCCCCGGACCAGATAGTCAAAATGATGAGTTAAGGGCGGTCGGGATTACTAACTTACAGACCAGGAACTATGACATTAATCAAATCATCTCCCTCCCCTTAGATGAACTAAATGAATTGGCAGACATGGAAATGTTTAGAGAAAAGAAGGAAGCAGAGGATGCAAGATTGCTCCTTCAGATCAAGGAAGAAAAGAGACTGAAATAACTCTACAAACATGTCCCTACTCTTTCACTAGTTCACGAAACCCCTTTGTAAGAAACTATGGTACCATAAGAACCTTAGGTAGATAAAGAAACTGACAGGCAAAACATGATCAACTATCTAAGTGCCACACGTCTCTACCAGGAAGATGCGTTTCTTCTCTTTCGCTTTGAGTTTAAGTACCTCAAACAACTTGAACTTAAAGTACTCAAAGAGCACCGAATACAAAGAGGAAAATGAGGGAAGAAGTAGCCAAAGCAAGAGCCATCATCTAGAAAAGTCCAAAGAAGTCTGCTAATAGGCAGAGGATGATGAGCTTCATGAAGCTGTATGGATTCTCCGGAAGGAGAATTGTCCCTATGTCTCTATCCACCATGGATGAGCATATAAGGGTGATCAAGAAAAATATTAAAAGAGGAGAGCTCATTGATTTACACTCCCTACCAAGTCAAGCCCCTCAAGAAGTTTAGGTTAAGGTTAAACCTTTTGAGACAACACAAACTAGACCTCATGTTGAGTCTCAGCAAGCTTCATATTTTGATCCACAGTAGGGTCAAACTCCCTCTCCTTCTGAACTTGTGAGGGAGGTAGACCGAATTGAGAAATATAAAACAGAACAATAAGATGTTGCATGCCATTATTCTTAGTTAAAAAGTTCTAAGAGGAGGAAAAGGATGGCCTCTAAGCCCAAGTCTAAGAAGAAGAAGCAGACAGGGGCATCCTCCTCCAGACCTTAGGATAAGTTAGAACATCCTGAGGAAGTGCATCAATAGGAAGCTTAAACAAATCCCATTCAAGCAGCTCCTCTTGCAACAGGAAGTCCCATCTTGTCCTGGACTTACTCCCCTAATCTAGAAAGATGACATGTAATCAGAGATCAAGGTATTGGGATGTCTACACATGGCAAGACATGTTCAATCTGCCTCAGCATGACCTTTATAAAATGAGAAGATACTATGAGAGTCTAAGGTGTTGTTTGTTTTTTCTATAGGAAAACGTCTGCAGTCTGCGGACCACATCTGCAGACATCTGCAGCAGAAGAGGTGGACCAAACGTCTGCAGTTTGCAAGAAAAAGACTGTTTGTTTTTAACATATGCAAAATGGTAAAAAAAATATTTATTATTAGATTAAACCTATTTTTTAAACCTATTAAATAAAACCTATTTTTAACACTTGTTTTCTTGGACTTGTACCACAC